>VZTY01010392.1:7673-62367 GCA_013400935.1 Turnix velox | reverse complement strand
ATTTTGGGCCCAAACCAGGACACACATCCCTTCAGAAGTCCTCTTCTGGACCAAAGTGCACCTGAAGTTACTTCTAGAGGTTATAGGCTCAGAAGTCCAGAGATGGATCCAGGAAATGTGCAAATAAAGACAACACACTCTAAAATCTGAGCAACACTGCACAGGAAGTAATGCTCAGCAATGTGGTAAGATGTGACAAGCAAATTAATCTTGATTTGCCAAAACTGCCCACCTGAAGTTGTTAGTGCACTGGTATTTCAGAGTCTACTGTAGTGAAAGCTCTTCTTAAAGCTGCACACCTAACTTCCATCTTAGCAATTAATTACTTCATTTCCATCATAAGCAACATTCTAGACAGTGCACTTTTGGCTTCTGTTATGACTTGAGCTTTGGTTTGTTGACTTTTTTTTTTTAACTTCAAGACATTTTATTCTACCCACACACAAGCAAATTGCTCCTTTCTACAGTATACTGTCAACAACACTCCTGCATAATAAAACAGTGCTAACACTTTACAATGAGATTTTCTGTTGATGCCCAGAAACACATCTGCAAGAAAGGGTTTATTCCAAAGTAGGTTTGAACACTAAAATAATAATGCTCCTATCGCCTTTCCCTCACAGCTGCTGCTGATTACAGGCTGGAGATGAAACATATGCAGAGGATGGCTCTTAAAATACAGCTCTTAAACAGTGCCCTTTTATTTCGCTGCTTCCCTTTTGATCTTTCTCCTGACATCCACAGTTGATAACTGACAAACATTTTCAAAAGCTTTCACATTTTAATTAAATATGCAGGCAGAATTAGTTCATCTGAACATGGGAAAAAAGACCTTCAGACCCTTCTTAGGGCTTGCTGTCTCCAAAACCCTGTCTGCCTACTTCACCTAGTGGATAAGCAGAATGCCCTTGGAAGGGAATTTATAATGTCCACTACTGCAGCTAAATACAAATCCCAAATCCAAGGGAGCTGAACACACACCTGTGCCCAGAGATGCCATGTGCAGCACTGCTGGGCTTCTCATACACTGCAGGTGCCCAATTGAAGGGATGCATTTCAGCATGAAAGAAGGTCCGATTACCTAAGCCCTTACCTAGCAACAATGCATGTATACACTTGGCTTTTTGTAATGAAAGAACCTTGGAATTCAAGAAAATCACCCAAATACATTTTTGAAAGCGGCATTTATTTAATGTACATGCTTGTCTTTAAACATAACTTTTGGACACCAGTGTCCAGTCACTACCATCAGCTCATTAATATGAGAGAGAAAATGCTTATGCTTTGACAGGATGAGAGTAAACAGAATCAATATAAACAATTACCAATATCTTTCTGACTGATTTAACAAAATCATTCATGTTAGAAGGCACCTTTGGAGGTCACCTCTTCTAAACACCCTGCTCAAAGCAGGTTCAACTGCAGCAAGTTGTTCAGAGTTGCATCCAACCAGGTTTTGAATATCTGCAAGTATGAAGATGCCACAAACTCTTCGGGGAGCCTGGTTCAGTGTCCAACCACCCTTAAAGAATGAATTCTGACTGAATTCAAACAGAATTTCCTGTACTTCAGCTAATGCCCATTGCTCCTCATGCTGTCACTGGGCACCACTATTAAGAACCTGGCTCCACCTTTTTTATTTCCCCCATCAGGTGTTTTCACACATGGGAAAGATCCCCCTGAGATACCCTTCTCTCCAGGCCCTTTCAGCATCCCCTGGATCTTTGCTTGCTGTCAGTTCTTCAAGTCCGTATCTTGTAGTAGGAAAGACAACACTGGATCAAAGACTCCAGCCATGTCTCATCAGAACTTAGCTGAGGGAAGTAGAATGAGTAAGGGTGTAATCTTGCCTAGATTCACTGTTGCACACACCTTTCCTACATGGCTGAGATGGAATAAATAGTGAGCACAGTGCTTCCTCATATTTCTGAATTACAGAGTTTGAATTTATACTTCCAAATATTGTCATCCTATTTAGTTCACTTTCCTGTGAAAGTAAAAACCACTTCAATCCTGAGGTGTAAAGCTGAAATTTAACATACCTTTTGAGATCATTACCGATAATCACCCATGAAGCACAATACAATCAGAACTGTCCCTTTTGTTCTCCAAGCCTGTCAAGCTAATGCCAAAAGCAATACACCCGAACAAGTAGATTTCAACATTACCAGAGAATTAGAAAAGGAAAATCATAAGTCATATAAAACTATTATGACCTACAGCCTTCAGAACTGCCAATACAGTAAGATTAGATTTAGTCTTAGAGACTTAGATTAATAGCTAGTCTTGGCATGGGAAATCTAAAGCACTCCATTTTTCTATATGTGTATGTATGTAAATTAAACATATACCCACACAAACAATCCTAAAAAAGGACTCAGTTCATCTTTGTTCACAGATCTTGTAAAAACTTCTGAGCAGCACAGGAGTAAATATAATTGAAGTTTGAAGCTCATCCTGCGATGATTCATTTGCACAAGACACATGGCAAAAACAATAGGACCTATACATTACAGCAATGAAACTGTCTTCCTCTGCGTGGGCAGTAACGAGCATGCTGCCAAGGCTACTGAAATATGAACAGAAACAGTAAGACTAAAGGCAGCTTTTGAGTGTAAGATGTTTACACATAATTTAGAAAATAAATTTCCTGCCCTTTTTTTGGAAGCTGAGTTCCACCTCATCAGATCACACACTTCAACTATTTGTATCAGAATTTTATGTAAGACACTGTGTTACAAAACCAAATGACGTCATAGGCATTTCTAAAGGAGCACCAGGGGAGTTATTACAATGAGCCACAGACACCTTAATATACATACAGGTTCAGGCTGTCGTTTTTTTTTTTAAAAAAAAGCTAATCTTCTAACTCCATACAACTTTTCATTTCCTAATAGTTATTATTTTAGAACAGAACTGAAAGAATAAACAAAGGCATGCAGGCATCTCATTTTTGTACTACAAGGAGAAATCCTTCTGAAGTAATATAGTTCCATGATTCACCCAGACTTCCTCTATGCCTCCAAAACTGTAACCATATGAATGGATGCCTAGAATATCCTCAACATAGGAAATATTGGTGTTTCATTAATTATCATAGCAAATAGACAATCTGTAATCTAAACAAGCATCTGGTTAACTTCAAGCAGTTGCCCTTTTCAGCACTAGTAGAATTTTTTACTTGTCATCTGTATGTATATGTAGGCATATGTATATGCCTATACATATGTATGCATGTATATGTTATCACCAAAGGTTTACAACTACAGCAATCAAGCTCACTCTAACCATGCATTAGGAAGACATTTCTTAGTGGGGTACAATCAGTTTGCACACAGCATCATAGATACCACAATCCTGGGCCTTCTCTAGTTTATTTCCAGCTGCTATTGCAAGTGCCTCCAGGGCTTTTTGCTCACCTTTTTGCTTTCTTAAAAATCAGTCAAAAATCACATTTTTCTAGCAGTTTTTCATAAAGTTGGAGGTTTAAAGAACAAAAATTTCACATAAATCTGTGTACTTTCTTTACCACCTTTTAGAGGCCCAGTGTTAAATTCTTGGGAAGTTTGTATTTATAGCAGGAAAAATTATTTCAAGAAAGATCTTCCAATGAAGTTCAGGCAAAGCAGAAAATATTTTTAGAGACAGTCCTCACAGCATTTATCTTTCGCCCCAGATCCTGATTCTCAGGTCAGTACCTTTACAGAACTGTCAATTTAGTTCACCAACAAACAGGAAATGTTTCAGAAATTGATAAATTCCTCAATAGTTATTAATTACTTTGAAACATTCACTCAGTTGACTATCACTAGCATAAACCAGTATTATTTTGATATACAAACTGCTGATACTCTTCCTTTACTTTATAGGATATTTCGGTACAAATTTGAATTTGACTTCTCCCTGCCTTGCTGAAAGAAGTAGCACTAATGATGTCAAATCTCTTTTTGTTCAGGTATAAAACTTGCTGCTAGAGACTAAACACTGAAGATGGAAAGCCCAGCCTTATTAAATATTAATATTCTGCTAGGTTTTCATATTCCATTTCAATATTTTTGTGGCCAATAACCATTCATTTTCACTCACTTGCAGAAGCTGAGCAGGTGTGCAGGTAGCTGGTTACCAAGACAACATACTGGCAAGGGATTAGAGCAGACACTTGTATGTGTATAACTCTGAATAATGCAAACACTGTTAAGTGATACATTTTTCATTATCTGAACATCACATGATGTTTTATGCCATTTAATTTTTTTTTTGCCTGTTGAACACACTCCTGTTAAGAACCCAATTCAAACCTCACAAGCAAATGTAATGATAGTTTCATTATAACAATGTAAAAATACCTCTTTAAGCATTTCTTCCATGAGCTAGATAAAATTATGGTGAAGAAATGCATAATTCTATCAAATATATCTGCACATCACCAAGAAGGCTGGGTACTTTGAAGAGATAAATCTCTGCAGTAATTCTCACCTTGTTGCTCTAAAGACAGACACCAGTTCTTTAGTTTTCTTTTGTTAACCTATAGAAACCACTGCAGAATATTTGGGTGTTAGAAACTATGAATTATAACATTAGGCAACAATCTGTTAATTAAAAAAATAAAATGGGTCAATAAAAGCCATGTACTGAAAGCTTTTCTGTTCTTAAAGGCAATTTGAAATGCATCCCTTCAAAGCAAAACCTTTACACAGATTATTATATGCACCACTGCAAACAAATTTTAATGGGTCATTTTTATTTTACACATACTGCCAGAGGACACAAAATCTATACCTTTCTCCATACTTCTCACAGTAATAGCACACTTCAACTACACCCAAGTATGAGAGATGGCCCTTTTTTGACCCAATACAAATCAGATCAACAAATTCATACATGATCAAATATCTATGTTTTATTATTCTGCAAACCTTTGCCTCCACATGTGAGAATCACCGATACTATCAGAGAGAAAAATGCAAAATTTTCCTCATGAGGATGGGAACTGTTAAGTGTTACTATTGTTCTGTTCTCAGCAGCTTCAAGAAGAGATACAAGCATACTGTCCTTCAAACAAGTATTTCTAGAATTAAAATTAGAAGTCAAAAGTTTAAGCGCCACTTCTTTAAATTTGCTGATTTCAAAATGAGGAAGATAGAACATGATTTATTTTAATGGAGATTCCTACATTTCTCAAAGGCAAATAAGAATAGAAAAGACAAGTTCAAGTCTCTTTCATCCTTCCATACCGTAACTGCTTCCTGTGTGAGCTTCCTAGGTGTTCCTGCTTCAGTAGGGGGATTGGACTAGAAGATCTCCAAGGACCCTCCCAATCCCTGACATTCAATGACTCTGTGATTGCTGCCATGAGCAAACCACTCTCCCTTGCCCAAAACTAGAGCAATACTTTTTCTACCTCAACAAACATTTTTCAGGGATGTTTCATCAATCTTTATCAAAGCCAAATCTCCCAGAATGCTGGAATCCACCTGTACTTCATCTCATTTCAAACTTGTAACAGAGCTTCCATGATGTAGAGACATCTATTAGATAAAAGCATCTTCAGTAATTGAAATGTCTGTCCTCTTTTCAAATACCTGGTAGTTAAGATACTCCCCCTGCCCTGATGCCTCTGAAAGTCCTGCCAGAAATATCAATTATTTTTTTAAAGCTGCACATTCAGCAACTAAGAATGAAATCTTAAAAGAGGAGTACTTTCAAGAGGGCTCAGGCTGCTGAAGTAAATAAGCTCTTAAGTCCCAGGACTGTGACTTTAGGGCCTTCTTCAGTATCACAGAAAGTCAACAGAAATTAGATGCTCTGATGCCTAAGCTTGGAAAACTTTAGATTAGGACTCAAATCTCAGGAACACTTTGGCACATGTGGCTAATCACTGGAGAGATCCCACTCAGCTCAATGAAGCAACCTGCATGGCCAGAGTGATGTTTATAATTAACTATTTCCAGGATTAGGGTTTTAAATTTTGCTGCAAACTGCTCAGAAAAGATGAGCAGCTCCTTAATTAGCCAGAGCTGTGATTCTCTGACTGGCTTGCTACAAAGAAGCAGCCATCTGTTTCATGTTGCAAACATCTCCAATGTCTCATTCTAATTTACAGTGAACTTTATAAGAAAAACCTCTTAAAGTCTGAATCATGCAAACAGAGTAGAGTTCATATAGTCTTCGAAGTCAGCTCATAAGCCATCCATAAGCTCACTGGCGTGCAACCTTACAATAGAATATTATTAACTACTTTAAGTAGGTTGTCTTCAAGGGCATGTAACAATAGGACAAGTGGCAATTGTTTTAGACTGGAGCAGGGCAGGTTCAGATGAGACATCAGGAAGAAGTTCTTCACCATGAGGGTGGTGAGGCACTGGAACAAGCTGCCCAGAGGGGTGGTAGAGGCCACTTCTTGAAGACAGTCTTGATGAAGCTCTGAGCAACCTTCTCTAGAGTAAAACCGACAGTGGGTTGGACTAGATGACTTTTAAATGTCCCTTCCAACTCAACACATTCTATGATTCTAAGATGAGAGAAAATCTAGATTAAGCAAAATTCCACCTAAAGTAAAAATGTACTGAAATTAAAAATGGTAGAAGACTATTTCATACTGTTATTTTTAAAATTTCAAACCGGATCTCTGCTGCTGTTGCTTTTCCATAGAGTAACTGTTTCTAACATGCAACAAGTGGTACAATATATAGCTAAAGCTTCTTGCCATGAAAAGGCAGACCAGTATCTCTCCAGAACTTTATGTTTCTTGTGGGTTAACACTGGCAAACAGCAAAATCCCCACATAGACACTTGCTCACTCCTCTTCACCAGGAGGAGGGGGAGAGACTAGGATGAGAGAGCTTGTGGGTGAAGATAAAGGCAGAAATACTGCTTTCCAATTACCTTCACAAGCAAGACAGACTCAACATGGGGAAAAATAATTCAATTTTCTGCCAAGAGAAACAAAGACAAACGCTAAAGCAATACCCGGCCCCCTTTCTTGGTCCCTTCCAATTCCTGACATTGTGTGATTCTTTGTTTCCACCACCCCCCATCAATAAGTGATACAGGTGGAACAGGGGATAGGACATTACTGTCTGTACACAGCATCTCTTCTTTGTCATCACTTCCTTCTCATTCCTGACATTGGTTCTCAGGGAGGCACTCCCTTAAGGCTGTTGTCCTTCAGGAAAAAAATTGTCTCCAGCATGGGCTCCTCCTCAGGCTGCAGTGAGTCTCTGTTCAGACACCATGTAGCATCTCCTCCTTTTTTTCTTCTTTTCTTTCACACTTTCCCCTTCCTCCTCTCTCTGGAATTTTTTGACCCTTTTCAAAGTTTTTTAAAACAACACCCAAGGCTGATGGGCTCAGCTGTGCCTTGAGGTGGATCACTGGAGTTGGCTATGTCTGGTATGTGATAGCCCCTGGCCTTTCACTAAGGTGTTCACTGCACATCATAACCCTCCAGGCACACCTGAATAGCAACCAGGTGCAACAACAGAAAGTTTTTGTAGAGAAACCAAGATTGAACAGTATACCCAGAGTCTCAAATTTTGTGAAGACGTTAAACATCATGGTATCATCCATGAGGAATTACAGATTAGAGTGAGGCAATAGTTTTGACTGTGGTGCAGAGGTCTGGGACATTTAGGAGTAGCTAAGCAGAATTCATTCTCTCAAAATGGAATCATAAAGAAAAATTATTTGTTTCAGCTCTTGGGGTTGGGGGCTTGGTTTGCTGATCTGAAAACCTGGGAGCTTCCCAACATAACCATGATTTCTCAAGTGCATTTAAGCACACTCAAGTACTATGACTGCAGAAGGTTCAGCAACACTGACCTCAGAGGCAGTACGGAACACAGCTTTTGCTGGGGAGAGTACAGGCATCTGAATAATTATACACTGCTCTAGACAACCCCTTTCCCTCCAGTCACACCAGAGCTTTTGGTTGATGAGATTTTGTGATTCTAACCTTTATTTTAATGTGCTTATGCCGAGATCAATTATACAGATTTTAGGTTAGGGCATTTGCCTAAAAAATTGTTATTTCAGTTCTCTTTGCTGTTGTCAAACCCTTCTCTTTAAGCTTTTTTAGTTAAAATACATGTTTTTGCATCAACATCCTTAATATTTGCCTACAGCACTCTGTAGCTGAAGGGGGCTATCTCGCTCACTTTCAAAGGTGTAATATAAACATGCCCCTGTTCAATTTTAATTATAATGGATAGAGGTATTCCCTGTGGTCTCTGGTAATCCTAATATTACAGAATATAGATTTCAACTAAGGGCAAATCAGACTTTAAAAAAAAAAAAACTTTTTTGTATACACAGCTTTAGTTTAAGCATCCATAAGATTCTAATATATTATAAAGTCTTTTATTTCCTTGAGGTTATGTTTATTGTCTGTTTAAGCAAGAATCTAATTCTACATTTTTATTAATAAACCTAAAGCTTTTAAACTAATAGCTTTAAGAGATTCAATGCACATACACCAGTAATGGCCATCCTGTTATCACACTCACACACTGCTTTTACAAACTGTGATGGCCTCCAGTATACAAAACTGGAACAGAAATTGAATTCTCACACTAACATAAATACAACTTGGCAGCTTCTCATTCATAAATGATACCATGTACATATCTAGGTGGTATTTTCAGACAAAGAAAATTATAATACCCTACAATACCATATTTCCATGTGTTTCAGGGGCTTGGGGTTTTTGCTTTGCTTTTCAAATCAAAGTAGTGCTGTAATTTGATATTCTACTTTGTTTCCATAGCCTGAAACTTTTGAATTGCAAAACAATAAGTTCTTTATCCAGCTGTTGATTCTTCTTTCATTAAAGAGAGCAAACATGGCTGGTGATCCTCTTCAGCCTTTTAAATACCATTTACATAATGAACCTCATAGTTCTATTGAATCCTGTAGAGTTGAACTGCAGGATTTCTAATAAGGTATTTATCAAATCCAGTGCTAGTCTAGAAACTGAGCCTTAATAGTGTTTACAAAACTGCTCCACCATTTCCTCCCAATAACAGGGGAAACAAAAAGCCAAAACCTAACTACACAGGATATAAAAATCCAGTTGTTGCCTCCTACACTTGAAGGATCTAAAATTGGCAGTGTTGCAATTGCTTCACACCTCTCTATTCATAGAAGAGACAGTTACAGGCTCCTCTAAAGGAAACATTTAAAGTTGATAGAGCTTCAAAGAGCTCCTCCTGGACATCCATGTCAATGTATACACAAAGAGGACATGTGTTAGGATACCCTCAACGGCAATTTCAAACAGTCCACTCAACCACATTATCTAGAGGAAAAGCTAATTTATTTCATAGTTTTGGCTAAGAAGAGTTGCTGCAATCCTGGCTACATCAAGTGGAGGCAATATGGACGGAAGAGAAGAAAATAAATGTAAAACTTTTTCAAGGATTTCGACTCATGCTTCAAAGATTATGCCTCCAGTGTGCATTACATGCTGAGATCGGGCTTTTACAGTCAAATAGAAAACAAGTAATTACATTATTTCTGCATACACAATGCAAATATCTCGAAACAATCTCCATTTGTAGAGCAGAACAACAGGCGACACAAATTTGGTGTGAAAAAGAGAGAGAGTCAGAGATCAAGAGGACTGTCAATAGGACCTGCAATATTAGGGAGCTATTTCGATGTCCTTTCTCAGGTCATACTGGAAGCAGAAAGAAGGTAGACTGCATCCACAGTTTAGGGAAAAATAAAAAAAGAAATCTCATCAAGTTGTGGTGGGACCTGGGAAGGAAACTGCAGAGCACTTGAAGGCTGTACACAGCATTGGTACAACATGGTGCAGAACAAAACATCTATCCTTTCCCAAATACAAGAAAAGAAGGTAGCTAAAAATATGATCCTAAGGTCTTGCTATAGGCACATCTCCACCTATCATCAATAAACATGTTGAATATCATCAGTAAAAATCCCTCATACAAACACACAACACACCCTAGCTCTGGGATGACTACCTAACATGGCATTAGCACAGCATGATAATCTCAATTAATTTCAGGTGTAGTGCTCCAATCTAACAAACTCCCCAGAAGCTCAAGCAGCTTCTGGTGGGCCCAATCCATTTCTACCAGCGCTGAGAAGGTCAGACAGTATCTAGAATCCATAATACTGCTGAGAGTACTTGGGAAAAGCACAGTTCAGTCAGAACTGCACAGCAGTGGGGCTACCAAACTGAACTGAGGAGCTTCTTTACAAGACCAGCTCTGCAGACTTCTTTTCTGGTATGATCACACACAGATAGCTGGAAGCTGACTGTATACCTGTGCCATGACACAAGATGTGGACGCCCTCATCTCACCAAACAGCACTATCTCCTCATTCCTGCTTTCCCAGCCTTCTCCAACAACAGCAGTAACTGCTCACCTCCACATCTCTCTCTACTTCTGTCCCTCCGCAGGAGATTAGAAAGGTCAACTGGTAGATGCCACAAGATGCTGAAAATCAGGCTTGAGAGCTGACTTATGATCAGACTAGAACAGTAAAGTCCCCATCCTCTTCACAGATCTCAGATCACAAACTACATCAGCTTCCAGAGTGCTGCCATTTGTGGTGGGTGGCTCATGGTGAACAAAAACATCTTACAGCAGCAGCCATGGACCTCTGACTAAAGCCCACAGATGCAGTATCTCACTTACAATTGTTTCTATGTCCTTTTGAGTGTGGTACCTTTTCTTAATTTCTATGATTCCACAGAAACACAAGATGCAAACTGAAACACCTCCCTGTCAGTCTGAGGTTTTAATTTGCTTGCAGAAGGTAACAGTGCATCCATAAATTGTCCCCACAGAATTAGACTGATGCAGTTTAGATTAATTCAGCACTCACTGTAAAGCTTGCTCTGTGGCATGAAGCAGCAGAGCATGATGCTCCTGCACCCAGTCCAGGATCAGTTCATCCTCTCTGTGTGAACCTTCTTCAGGAAGAAAAAGCTGACATCTGAAGTCTGCAACGCCTCTAATTGCTAGACTTCTAAAAACTAACCAGAATTATAGTCTCCAACAGAAACATTTTAAAATTCTGGGATTTATTTTGTGATATGCTCCACTGGCAACGGGACTGCTCTGGAATATTTCTGAAACATCTGTGCTATCCTCAGCAGGTCACAAAAGGCTCCACACTAGAAGTAGTATCTAGCTCCAGACTAATGGAAAGATCTAACTGCAGTCATAGTGCTCATCACAGAGGTACATGCACTTGCTCTCACCATCTTTTACATAATCCTTTTTATCAACCCATATCATCATCCTTTTCTTCCGCAACCATTTTTTTTAATTCTTCAAAAAAGCAGAGACTCTCCATGAGAAGTTAAATTCAATTTCTTGAAGGAAGCAGTGCCACAGCTATTAAATATGCCCCTACACCAAAGGAAGAAAGTCTTGTAAGAGAAGGGTTCAGCCCCAACTGGATACTTAGTCCAAGGGAGGGAGAAACAGATCTAATACTTGGAAAAGGGTTAAGCATTGAAATACTCCCACTGGCCTAAAACTCACAAGCACCTACATCCTCAGAGAGATCTTAAGTTACAGACAACAGTTTTTGAGATTATGAAAATGCTGCAAAAGAACCAGACAGATGGTAAAGAGAATGTACAGTACAAGACAGTCTTTTAGCCATGTTTTAATTTAAACCAAACAAACAAAAAAGCACCCCACACCCAAAAAAAACATCCCCTAGTATGTGAAAGGAGTCTGAAGTTCTTAGCTGGAGTAGGACAGGTTTCCTGTGAAACGGCTGCCAAAGCAAAGTACTATCTCCACTCATTCTCAAAAACACAAACTGATGCCAAACAGCGAGACAGACACATGACAGCTAGTGAGAATGAGTTCTCAGAGATAGACATCACTGAGAGGGAAGCAAAATTCAAAGAGCTTATGGCTGAGTGGTAGAACAATCTTAATAACAGAACCCCCAAAAAACTGGTACATGAAATTGCAAGTCTGATAGCATGGATATTAAATAAATCCATCAAATGATGGAGTATCATATGACTAAAGAAAACCAAATACGGTACCTATAGTTGAGAGGAAAGATAAAGGGGGAGAAGTCATTTTAGTGGTACAGTCATACACGGACAGTACACAGATCTTGAGGAAAGAATGGAAAACAAAGGAAATCAAATTAATGGCAGAAGACAGACCAAGTCACACCAGTCCAAAATCTCTTTTTTCTATTTTATTTACACAAAATTGTTGTGAATGTAATCTATCCATATTTTAATAAGTAATTTATCAAAACACTATACAGGCTATACTGGAAAAAGTAGGCAAAAGTATAAGATGTATAAATCTGGTAAACTACTTATAGGAGAAACAAGAATAAGTGGAAAATATTAGGCGGAAGGCTTCTGACTGAGTAGGTTCCTTCAGACTAGTCTGCAAGGAGATGGAGTTGAGTATCAGAAAGGAAGAAAGGTGTGACTATGAACAAAAGACCAAGTGCAAGATCCAGTGCCAGCAGTAATTGCTGCAGTGCAGGATGATTCCAAACTACTGAGTGGTGCAATCATAACGAAGTAAAGTGCAGCCACAACAGGCAAAAGCAACCGATAGTGCATTCAGTGCTGTTTGGAGAAGGATCCTGAAGTAGACCAGAGCTTTGAGGTCAACCATGCTATATTGAGGCTTCTAAAGAAGACAAGTTTTCTTCTTAGACACTCAGGACTCCAAGCGCGAGAAATATATTTTCTATCAGGAAAAAAAAAAACAAACCACAATATCTGAACTGAGTAGGGCAGACAACAGAAGTAAGAAGGCTCCCCACGCCCACTGAACCCCTACACTGGTCTCTGCTTCCTAACTTGATGATTCCGGAATTTTCTGAATTGTAACAAACTCTGCACAGGTCACTTGCCTCCATGCTCCCCACTACACCCTCTTTCTAGCTCGGCTGCAGACTCCCCTCCCTGCTTATAGAGAGGCTCCACCACTTGGACACCACCACAACACCACAGATCCCCACCAAAAAAAGCAGCCTGACCCTCCCTTCTGCAGGTTGGGATCTTTGTCCAGGCGTCTTAAAACCATTCCATAAATAATGCAAGCAGAGGAACAATAAACACTGGGCACCATAGGATGCCACCAGCAACATTAAAGCACATGGAGTGTTTTAAGTATGGACAGCATGAACCTGGTTTGCCTGACATGGAAAAACAAACTTGGACAAGTGTAAAGAACCCCTAGATACTCAAACAAGTCTGAGCGATATTCAAGGAGAAAGCCTGAAGGAATATGGATTCTTCAGCCTCCTCAAAATCCTAGATGTAGCTGGCAGCACAGACAAGACAGCACAGCACATGGCATAAACAGCAAGTTCCACTTAAGAAACTTTAAACTAGTCACCTGGCACTGACCTTTACATGGTGATGACTGTGCTGCTAACAGCCTGACAACTAGTGAGCTCAAATGTATTCCAGATGCATCTACATAGGCACACCTGCAGCAACAACTCTACCATAAAGCATACTCAGGAGGTAAAGGCCTTGCTTTTTCCTGTAAAATGCATTGTGATTTGTCTAAGCATAGATGAGAAAGAACAATTCTTCAAACCAGAGGACAAGTAGGAACATGTGGACATTTGTTAATAAGGGGACAAATAAATTTAAACTCAAAATTATAGAGGTTTCTCTGCTAAAGAGTTTGGTTTCAGAGCACTTCTCAGTACAAGAAATAAAAAGAAACTAACTGATGTCAGAATGGGGCTCAGCGGCTTCTAGGAAGAAGCTTCTCCTGTAGAGCTTCACTTGTCCCTATTAAAAGAGATCAGTCCGAGTGTCAGAGTGTTCCTGCCCATCAACCTCAACACCAAACCAAGCTACATCTGGCCATACCATCCTATTCCTCCCTCCTCCCTCTGCTCGTGTGTGTCCCTTTATCAATTCAGATGGACTGTGGCTATGACTTGCTACACACACATGTGGTTCCAACCAAAGTCCCAGTAAATCTTCAAGGCTTTGCTCAACATACTTAGAAATGATGCAGCCATGGATAAAGCAGTAGAGCTGAACAGGCTGCCAAGATCCATGAGCGTGACCAGTGAAACTGGTGTCTAATGCAGCATTTCAGTGGGAATTTTAGAACATGCCATAACTATCTGTTGCTCCCTGCATGGAACTGGTAAAACCCACACTAAAAACTCAATCACATGAAACACTATACCAAACCCTTGGAAGACAAATTTTTAAAAACCACACCAAAAAACCTCAAGACAATCCTTGTTTTGGATAACTTTTATCCTATTTAAATCATTCCTCAGGTGCATGTCTACTAATAAGAACATGTTTTCCCAAAACAACATGAGAATAAAGTATACGCATATATAATCACATCTCAAACAAGGTACACATGAACACTTTATGAGACAAAAAGTATAAACAACCTCTCCATCTCAATGCAAACAGACACTTATCACTGCAGTGGCAGCACTTTCACTGTGCAGACAGGCAGAAATCAATATGCAAGACCTAGTTCCCAACTCCTGTTACAAACACAGAATTTGGGCTCTCAAGGGCATCCCTTTCTCACACTTGGGCAGCTCCTTACAGAAACCAAAGAAGAATGAGGGTTGAGGACCCAGTAAGAGGTTCAGAGTCCTCATATCAGCCACAGTTCCCGTCTTCCAAGGAAACCTCCGTCCCATTCCCACTGTGAGACACCAGGGCCCATGTCCAAATCCTTACCGTCTCATTCCTTTCCTCTTCCCAGCTGCTGACACTGTCTGGCTTGGCAGAAGTCCCCTTTTCTGTTCCTGGATGCAGTTTAACCTCGGCCTGCAGCAACAGGAAACTGCTTAGGAAGGTCTGTTTGAGCTTCCAATAATCTTAGGATGCACCGTTCTTGCTTGCTCAGCAAGGACAGGACAAGGCACTGAGCAGCCTGATCTAGTGGGAGGTGTCCCTGCCTATGGCAGGGGGGTTGGAACTCGATGATCTTTAAGGTCCCTTCCAACCCAAACTATTCTATGATTCACTGTTGAACAGCAGTGAGATGACAGGTAACCTTTTGGCATTTTATTACTGGGATATGTTTTTCAAAGACGTTTCTAAACTTGGCAAGAATTAAATAGAAGCAGCAAAAGAACCACTCTCCTCTAGAAAATGAAGGCTTCTGCAGTCTACTAAACTCACAACATTGTGGTTGCAAGTAACAAAACAAAACATTTTTTCCCCAGAAATTCATGCTCAAAAAGAACCCTAAACATTTTGATGAGACAACAAAGGAAAAAAAGGCAGCTGGCATGAAAAACTTCAGTCCCAGTGCTTAAGTGTTTACTGCAGCTTACCAGGAGGGAGCTTGCAGTCCTGAGTATTTCCATCTTATAGTTCAATAAGCCAAATGTTTTTGATGCCTTGAGTCCCATAATAAATTCTCTCCAAAAAGCAGATTACACATAGAGCAAAAGATGTTTACTTTAGCAGAAATGTAAGGGACCATTTAGAATTAAGTGAACTTCAAAGAAAGGCCTTTCCTTTTAATTTCAGATAAAACTAGATAAATTCAAGAAGGGTTATCCGGTGCAGGTGAAATTGGGGTGAAATTTTAGGCCAGGGGAAAAAAAAAAACATAACATGATCAGCTCCATGAACTACTTACTTCTTTCAGCTTTATGGAAACCACAAAAGAGAGGCTTACACAGAAATGCCAGGTAAATCAGCTCCACTGGGAGCTGCCATCAGCAGAAGTGCTAATTCCATTGTACAGGGGCAAAAAGAAAAGGGAATTAAAGAAAAAAAAAAAAAAGATGCACACTGACTATAAACACAAGGTTTAACGTACCATTACCTTCAGAAAATTGACTGACAGCATACACTAGCCTGGTCCTCTCTGTGCACCCGAAATCCTGGTAGCATTGAACATATTGCCCGAACCAACCTGGGGCAGTGCAAAGCCCTTACACATTAGGAACAACACACACAATTCCAGCTTATGCTAAAATTCCATTTATGAAGGGATAAATTTCCTATGTGACCAGGGACAGGCAGTGCAACAGTAAAAGTTGATAATTGTCCTATACAAGCGAGCAGCCACCCTTGTCCACTAGGCAGCCAGGATATCTCTTCCTCTCCATTCAAGCTCTGGGATAGGCTTCCCAGGCAATGACCTGAGGCACCATTCCTGGAAGTATTCAGGACACAAGCACTGAGCTCACAGATATGGACTAGTTGATGCTTCCTGTCAGAGTTGATGGTTGGACTCGATGATCTGAAAGGTACCTTCCAACCTGGGCAACTTGATGATCCTCTTTCCTTTTTTGATGGCAAGGCTGGAAGTGAAAGAGCACTACAGGAAACAGCATAAGAAGCCCTAAGGATGGCAGCAACACCTGCACTCTATAGAAGAGGCAACCCAGACAAGGATTCACTGCTGATATTTTCATAGCATGAAAAGTTTACCCACAACTTTCCAAATTAGTCAAAACCAGCCTTCCTCCCACACTAATGTAAGATGGCTGAAAACACACCATGCAGACTGACAGTTTGTTTTCCCCTAATAAATTACAAGCCTGATGGAGTTTTAGCCATCTACAACACAGGGCTCAGAGCATAGAAGGGGGAAGAGCAAGAGTACTGCTCACTGCTTTCAGGGATGTGTGAAGAGACTGCAAATAATGGTCTAGAACTGGAGGAAAAGGAGAAGAACTGAAGTATAAGAGCAACTACGTAGTGGCAGTTGACAGATGAACTTAGATGAATAGCTCAAGGAAGAGCAATACTGTAGGAAACCAGACTGTTTTGATTCAGGTATTCATAAATTGTTTTTTCATTGCTTGTGGTTATGTCCCATGCAATCTAAATTCACCACAGTGAGGGATAAAGAGGGGAAGAAGGGGTGTAACATAACACTCCCACCCTGGAGGCTTGTGCTTGCAGCCCCTGCTACTCATGCATACAGCCTTTCCACCTTCACTCCTCTCCATGAGGAAGTTTTACAGGGGTGTGGGGAAAAATAAGACTTGTGGAGCACACGGGTTAGACTCATATGTCTAACTGTAATAAACAGGATTTGCTCACTAAGATTATTAACCACATACGAATGTATAGATAGCCAAAGTAGGTGACTTGAGCACTGGAGAATAGACCAAGAGACTATAAATACTGGACTGAAACCAACTGTAGCGCCCGCACGCCTCAGTTACAGGTCACTCAGCCTCCTCTTTTGTATCCAGCTTACTCAATAAAATATATAGATAACAAAATTGGCTTATGTGCATCTATAACATAATAACTTCTCAAATATAACTGCAAATCCCTCACCATTCTCTCCAGAGCTTCTTACTCCACTTATTATTTCACTTCCTGTTTGTTCCAATGTAAGTTCCCTTCTATTTAATTTCACACAGCTTGGCAGAATAGCATCAAGAAAATAAAATGAGGCACATATAGCAGTCACAGAAAATCAGCCAAAGTCTCACATGTTCTCTACATGTTTTGAATTAATTCATATTTCACAGATAAAAGCCTGCAATGCCTCTTTCACTCTACACTTCATTGCCATTTGCAGATATTATATTTAAATCACATAATTTAATCAATATTCATCAGTAAAACATCTAATTAACCCACCAGTTTTATACCTTCAATGCCTCTCATGTTAAGAGTCAGCACAGAGATGATGCAAATCCCAAGACAGGAGAGTTTAGCAGACAGAACACAACCATTGATCCTGGCACACAACCACGCATTAAGCTTTTGCTCATTGGAGAAATGGCTCCTTAAGTGCGAGACCTCACCAAAACCTAACCTTTAATATGAAAACAAAGCAAACACCTTTCTCATGATTCTGAAATTACTGACATAACTCAAATGAAATCCAGTGCATCTTCCTTTTTCTGGAGACAAATCTGAGTAAATCTGGAAAGTTCAGGATAGTCATTCATTTAATCAACTTGATTCAGAAACCTAAACTAGGGGGTGAAGGAGGGGAGAGAGGAAGATCTCACTCAATTTGGTGTTCCTGATGATTTTCTCAGGAACATCCCATTAAAATTTTTAGTCTACAGTCCAAATTGCTGAAGTGCTTACTGTCTTTTACTAAGCTATAAAAAGTACATACTCTTTCCAGCTCCTCTTCCAAAATTCCAACAATTTAGTTAAGCAGTGCCAATATAAAAGCATGCCATCTTGGCAGCACAATATACAGAAAAACTACATGAAATGGAACTCATTCCTTCAGTTTTGGACATGTGTTCACATGCTGTATTCCTCTTTCTAAGTATCCATCTTGCTTTTCAATTAGAAGTTGCTTAAGTTTTTCTAGTTGACTGCAGAACTAAAACAGGATGTTTAACTGTACCTTCTATTGCATCTTTGCAACCCTACCCTACTGCTCCAAAGACTTCAGGACTGGAGTCTGCAATTAGAGCTGCAGTGACAAGGCAGATTTGCCCAGAACAGAACTATTTTTCTGAAATTCAGATTTCAAAATGTGATGCATTTATTCACCAAGTCCTTACAAAAGCACAATTAAAGCATGCACAAGAGGTTTAACTTCTGAAGCCACTAATAAATATGATCATATGTAACTCCAAATCACAGGGGGGTACCGCATGCACCACACTATTTCAGTGCCAATTAGCACATTATTTGAGAACAAGCCCTCAAAACAGCCAGTGCATTGTATCATGTAAATAGTGGTTTCCCAGTTGTTCTAATAACTACAGAACAGGGAACCTGAATAACAAATCCTCTGCTGGTAAAGATCCATCAACTTCAGTTGACCTCCGTTACAAATAACTTCAGCTTTAATACATAGGAAGTATGCAAGTAATATAACGGATCACCACATGATCGCAGATTTTCTGTGTCAGCCTTGGTGGTGTTTATGGTTTCCACTTTGCTAGCAGTGAGACTGTACTTTTCTCTGAAAACACTGTCTAAAAGTTAAAGCAGTTTTTGGAATATTTCCATTATCACAGTCATTCCCAGACTACGAAACTCTTAAGCTTTGTACCAGTTGATTGTGTCTTCCCTCTAATTTTTGGATAACCATCTCTTCACATAACACATCTTTTTCACCTCAGAGCAATTCATCTTCAGCCAAGCAAACAAAAACCATAACAATTTCCACTTACTGTTTCTTAAAACAGGCTAATTTCTTAATTTGCTTCAAATTATTTACAAGTTATTTATCTCATTCAGCTTAAGAAAATTAGAGATTCCCTATTCTGCCCTGAAAAAGCCACTCTTTATTTTCTACTGAATCCACAGGTTAATCTCACCTTGCTTTTGTGATACAGTTCAAAACCAATAACCATCATCACATATGGTCTGAAGCATACATTTGACTTTGTTTTTGTTTTCCACTGCTTCAACACCTCCTCAGATTACTCAG
This sequence comes from Turnix velox, assembly GCA_013400935.1. Classification (NCBI taxonomy): domain Eukaryota; kingdom Metazoa; phylum Chordata; class Aves; order Charadriiformes; family Turnicidae; genus Turnix; species Turnix velox. The sequence goes on along the minus strand of VZTY01010392.1, from coordinate 43,009 downwards.
CTTAATTCTCTCATCCCAAACACCCATTAGCATTCAGTCTTATTTTATTTACTACCTCCTCCTGGGTCTCACCCACTTAAGATCTCCCTTATGGTTCTTCAAACCTGAAGCTGTGTAGTGCCAGGCTCTCAGCGCCTCTTTTCCCTGAACTACAAATTCATGCTACAAGCATCTGTGTGACTCAACTCCAGACAAGCATTAGGAACAGCACTTGCATTAATTGTTAGTTATTTCTGACAGCCCTGGAGAGTCTTTGCATTAAGAAATGGTCTCTTGGAACCATTTTATGCTGGCACGTCAAAGAAACACCCAAGCGAAAGGAAACAAACAAGTAAGGGGCACACATTAGAAATACACATAAATAAAAGCTAGAAAAGTAACAAAGATGCCAGTCTACTCTGTTTTATCATACATACAATGAAACTACTATAAATTGAGATCTTATTCTAGAAATGAAAAATAATAATAATTACTGAACTCCAACTTAATTGTCACAAAACTGCCACAAAGCTGCCCCCTGTTAAGAATCAAACCAGAAAGTCATTTACATTGAATGTGAAATATTTTGCACTGTATTGTTTTAAAGTAAAAGATAGACTTTTTTAAATTATGGAAAAAAAAAAAAAATAAAAGTTTTTCCAACCAAGGAAAGACATCCTTCTGGGAGATTATTCTGTAATTGCTCAAAATATCATGTCTTACATCTTCCTGAAGCACTAGATTCAGCTAACATCAGAAACCAAGTATTAATCCAAACAACAGTACTGAAGCTGGGACTTAACCCTAGCAATTCAGAAACATGGAGTAACTCAGCAGTACCTCTTTTCCAGCTGACAAACCTTGCCTATATGAACATTTGTGACACTGGTTCTTTACTCCTTTATTTCAGCCCATTAGTCAGAAATTCACTGCTTTCCCTCAAGTAAATAGAAAATCTAGTGATATCCTACAAATAAAAACAGAGGCTCAACACCAGAACAGTGACAGATGAAAAATAATTTTTAAAAAATTAATAAGCCATTATAAAGTAGCTGGGATGAATAAGAATGTTTAAAAGTAAATATTCACAATAGCTTATAAAGAAATAAACACTGTTTTAACCAACATTACTAAAATATATGAACTCTGAATCACTGCTTTTGCTTAACGTATTATGAACTGTGGGTGTTCTTTTGTTGGTGTTTTAAATGCCAATGACCATGACCACTAATAAACAAATGAAAGATAAAAACAGTTCATGGACTCTAGGGTACAATCAGAAAATGGGAGAAAAAGATCTTGTGAAAATGACTCCATGACTTCACAGGCACCTTACTCTTTGCTTGTCTTCATTCCTTTAAGCACACTATCAAACAGCAACACCCAGGACAGGCAACTAACCTGAAATGAGCCAGGACAAGACTGCCCAACTCTGAGCTCTTGAATTATCTAACTGGATTTCCAGCCATACTCCACAATGGTGAGAAACAGCCCCTGAGGGAATTATGTCTCCATTTGCCCTCAGAGAAGAGGGCAGGAGTGGGGCACCAGCAAGGCTAGCCAGAAATTCAGTATCCATCCCTTCCTCCAAGCGTACAGGACACTTTCCTAAGCCAGCCAAATTAGGAGAGCTTCATGAAGTCTCATATGCTACATTCAGTTGTCAGTGTTCAAGGTCTCCCCTCCAACCACAGTATGTGAGGAGGTATGCAACAGTATGTCTGACAAGCAAGCCAACTCTCTGCACACCGATGAAAGACATACACCCACACACTACTCCCCTGGGCTCTTCCATGCTTTCGTAGCATCTAGCAGCATCTAACCATCAACATTCTCAACATGTCTTACCTGTGATGCTACACAGATACATCTCCAAACACTTCTACCTACCCCAAGTAGAAGATAGAAGGATGTAAAACAGCAGCCCAGAAGCTCATTGCTCAAGATGCCCTATATGTTTCTCAGGTGTGTTGCTCTCTCCTCCAAGCACAAAGCTTAGCTGAAATGTCTCTCTCTGTAAAAAAGAGGAACAAAGAGTAGTAATAGTTTTATGAGCTACAGCGATTTATTTTTTTCACCCTCAGACTGCAGCCCCTGTCACAGTCACTCACTACCAAAACTAATAGACTACCCCAGGAGAAGCCAGTCCCCCCTATGGCACCCCAAAAGCCCTGCTACTCACTCCTGAAGGGAGCAGTGAACAACCACAGAATCCAGTGTCTTCAGAAATTAACACATATTTCCTCTCCCTTCCTGCACTACAGCCATTTCACACACAAACACAGTCTCAGAAGAAAACTCTTGACAAGTTAAAGCAGCTACAAAACAATGAAAAGGTGATTCAGCTCTGAGGACATGCTCTGCTGTGCTCTGGTAACCACTGAAGCCTGAAAGAGTGGAAACCAGTGAGACAGAGGCTCTAAAAACTCACTGTTGCCTTCACTTCTATTTCCTCTCCTAGCCTGATAGGAAATTTTGTTATTGTCAGAAGATATAAACAAGACAGTTGAAATAGCTCAGAATTCAATCAAAACCTTAAATTGTGGCCACACATAACACTTGCAACACAATTTCTCACTCAGTATAACTAGCTTTAAGGTCATCTGGACTTACTCAGGGTATCATCACCTCTGTAGATACTTTATTTTCCTATCACATCAGCAACTCCTTTAACTCATAAAGAATAGCCTGACGTAAGTTTCCAGCAAGTAAAAACAAGTAAATGAATCCATAATAAAAGCTCCAAGACTGTTAGGTACTTAAATGTCCCTTTTAAGTCCAAAAGGTAAGTTTTAAAGCTGCCACTCAATCTCCATAGGCACCAGAAACAACATGAGGATTGGGGGAGTGTGTGTGTGCTGCCCAACAGTAGCCATTGAGACTGCACATAATCTGTGGGTAAGGCTTCATGTGGAGTTGTGAGATGCTGTCTTCAACTTGCTTAAAAACCCTGGTCAGAGGGAAAAAGATGAGACTCGATGTTTCCATTCCATTAAAAGAAAGGACTAAACCCTAATTCTACCATAGTGTGCATGCTGATGGAGCCCACAGGCCCTGGAGCCACATTCAGCACCTTCTCTTGGATCTCTCCGCACAGATGCAGCATTAACAAGGATAGATGGCTGTTCTTCCAATGCTGCCAGACCTCACTTTAAACAGGTAACAGCACTCCCATCCAGGGACTATTTCAAGACTTAATTTTTTTGGCAAACAAGAAGAAATTGAATAACTTTCAAAAGTTTATGACAAGACGTATTCTTAAGGTACTTCTCATGAATAAGAATTTTACCTCTAGTCCCTACTCTACCTGGTTTGAAATGAGAATACTAACAGCTATTTCTTTTTGACTCCCTTAAGCTCCACTACACAACTATTCACTGCAGGCCAAGACCTGATGCAGGCTACCCCACAAGGTTGCAAAACTCACTAAAATAGTTTATTTTTAGCTTGCTCGTTTGCTCTTAGCTTTAGGAAGCTGACTGTTTCTAGAGTGTAAGGAAATGAATCAAGGCAAAAGAGATCACCTGGAAGCCTATTTCTTCTTTCACTTCTTCCACCTCTAGGAAACAGCACACCTCCCGGTGAATGTATCATACATTCATTCGCAAGAACAATCGCCGCCAACAGCAACAAAATCGCTGCTGCTGCTCTTTGAAATGCATGTAATAGCATGACATCACTTTTATGCAACTCCAAAATGAAATCTAAACTATTTCCCATCTCTTCAACATTACGTGTTGGAATGATAATGTATTTAAAGGGCTCCTTCAAATAGGACTTAACCTTCTGCACAAACACAGTTGCCTGTTTCAGAATTGACCAGCTGGCGCTTGTTAATGCTCACGCTAATTAATCACTTACCGGCAGCAGCAGCCGCCCCTGCCTCACAAACCTTCCCGGCCCGCAGCCTCGGTGTCGGGATTCAATCCACCGCCCCGCCGCGGAGCCAAGGGCCGGACTCACCGGTGGGGCTGCTGCCAACGGGGCTCCGACACGCAGGGCAGCCCTGCCCTCTGCGGGGCCCGGGAGGTATTGCTGTCCGCATTCCTGCCTCTCTATGCTAGAGATTTTGCCCGCCCGAACTCCTGCCTTTACTCCTCCTCGCACTCCTACCTGTCTTCCTGACTGAACTTCCTCCGCTCCTGCCTTCCAAATTCCTGCCCACATTCCTACTTGCATGTCCGTGCTCCTGCCTGCCAGGCCGCGGACTGCTATCCACCTTCCTTTCTTCCTACCCAAACTCCTGGCTACCCTCCTGCCTGCCCAAAATGCATCAGCATTTGGGGTGCCGGATGCGGTGCTGGCCTCCAGGCTTGCAGGGTTCGAGGCGGCTCTAACCCGAGCCGTGGAGATCCACCGACTCCTCGAGCAGTGACACGGAACACCCCGACCGGGTCATACCTGAGCTGAGGGGGAGCAGGAGTCAAACCAAGTACATCTTGGCTCTNCGCGACCCTCCTGGGATACCGCCATCAGCCCTTTTCACCCCCCCACTCGTGTCCCACTCCCCCTCCCGGCCCGCCCCGCGCTCACCGGCGGCTCCCGGGAAGGCTCCGGCCGTGCGGCCTCGGGAGCTGCGTGGCGAGGAGATAGGGCCGGGAGCAGCGGGAAAGGGTGTTGTGAAAGCGTCCCCTCCATCACCGCCCTCCCATTCCCAGGTCGGCTGCCTCGCCCATGGCCGGCCCATGCGCCCCTTGCTGAGAGGAGGTCTCGTTCGTCCCTTCCAGGCACGTTTAGCTCCATCCTTCTCTCAACCTTTTCCGTGTTTGTGTTCATCACACAGCCTCATAGGTGCTAATTTATTTTTTTCTTACTATATTTATTTACTTAAAGCCCTCACTTGAGGTATCGCATCCTGACGGGAGTTAATTTGATCCTTGATGCTGAAATACTAGCAGGAGCAGCTGACTCTGCCTTCTCTGGGGCTTGACATGGCATTATCATGAAAGCCCAACGGGTGGCTGAGGTAAGTGTGTGGATGGAAGAATTTGTTTGCGCTTAGTACTGGCGTGATGGAGTGGATGCTCATAGAAAGAAGCAATTCAAGGACCTGGAGGGTTCCTGTTATTGAATCCTTGGTGCTGGGACTGTGTGTGGCAAGAGCTGTAAATCCCTGGAGAGCTATTTTCATTCCTGGATGATTTTAACACGCAGCAACAGTGGCAAGAAACATCTCCGTGTGAAATATTTTGGTTTCTTCCCCTTGCACCAAGTGAGACTGCTTGTCAAAGATGATTATTAGGTGGCAAGGAGACTTTTGTCTTTGCTGCAAGTATGAAAGCCCTGATCATTGTTTGGATTGAAAAATACTGACAAGGTGTTGATTTCCCTCTCTCAGTACGAGGTGGCTGTTTCCATGAAGTTTGCCACACAGCTGCTGCTTTAACAAGGCAGAAACACAACTCGGCTGCTTAGAACAATGAAATAAAAGCACACATGACATGTCTTGACTCAGAATTAACCATGAGAAAGCTCAGCAGCATCAAAGTACCTTCAATTAACAATATGAAATTTAAGCACATTTCAACTTTACAAAGATTTTTTTTAAAGGTGCTTGTTCGGTCCTGGTGGTACTCCTGTGGGGGTTTTGGGCTATAGGTTCCATCTTTCTGAAGAGTGCAGCATACCTTTCAAAGCATGGATGCCACTGAACTCTACAACAGGTGCAGATTCCTTACATTCACACTAGCACCATCACTCTGCCTCATGCCTGGTGTAGACAGGAACCTTTAAAAAAACCCTAAACTAAACAAAATAATTGGCAAAATCAAAGTAGCATCATCATTAGAGAACACTTGTCCATCAGTGCTGGGTTTTCTGTCACCAGGGAATAGCACAGGGCAACTCCAGCACATATCATGGAAGTGCTGTTACCTCCCTGCACCATCTCCTGGTGTTCCTGGCTTTTTTTGACTTTTCCTTTCTGAAGCATCAAAGTTACTATGGAAACAAGGGATAGCATTTATGTAGCTGTTTCTGGGCCACATCCAGACAAACCATGTGAAGTAAGTTCCATTAACGGTGTGACCTACCACCATTAATGTCACCACCATGTGGTGACACATGTTCATGTGAAAGGAAGTGATGTAGCAGGGCATGGGGGGGGCCTGGAAGGATGAGGCTGAGGGAGGGGGTCACAGAGCCAGGCCAAACACCTGGAAGGGAAAGGGACTTTTAATTTCTTCAGCTGTTGCTGAGAAGTGGAGAATTAGGAGCTTTCCCACAGCCAGAGGAGCTGGTAAGACATGGGACTGATGACAAACACTTTGTACACAAGAGTGACATTCCTTCCCCACACTGTGGCACTGTGGGGAAGATATGGAAAGGTGAGCTCCAGCACCACATGTGATTCCTTTAAGGCTGGCGTGGCACAGGAAGAATTTTGTGACTCATGGTTTGAAGATTGCATGCTCCATTTAATTTAAATTTGCCTTAATTTTCAAGACTTGGTGACTTTTCTTGTCAAGAGGAACAACTTCAGTAATAAAATAACAACAGAGCAAATCAGCAAACAGTTGTGTACATGCTGGAAACTTAAAATTTCTGTGAGCATTAATAGGTAGCTCTGACTACTCAAGCATTAGATAGACCTTGTACCGTTTTCTTTTTTCAGGTAGCTTTGGATAACAAATCTATCGGTATTCAGACTTGTAAAGCAGTTCAGTAATGAGAACTGGAGCAGCATAAACCCAGAACTGCTTGAGGTTTGAAACAGTGAAATGGGGGAGGGAAACAACTCCACATACCCTAAACTTTCCTGAAAAATTACTAATTTGATTTGTTTGCCCTGATTTTTTATTAGCCAACCAAAGACCTTATGAAAATATCAAGAACTCGCTATTCACCAAACAGTTCACCTTCTGCAACTTGGTAATTATAAGAAGTATCTCTAGCTGGACACCTCTGGGTATTCAGCCATTCTGGCAAGTTGTGCTGCAGTCACACAGCTGAGCAGTAGTATTTATTTATAGCACTAATTTCTAAAAATTAATTCTGAAACACTTCTGCCCTGCATTAACTAATACATCTTTTCATAACCTGTAAAGGAACTCATATGTAAATAACCTGTGGAGGAAATCGTGTTCTTTTATCATGTGTCCTTTTCTCTGTTTAATTTCTTTCCTTCTCCATTACTCAGAGGACAAGGAGGGATGAAAGGAATAAATCAGAATTATCGTTCTTGCAAAATAATAGGCTGAAAAAGCACTGTCTCTCAATACTTTCTGTAAATACACAGAACATTCTAGCAAAGAAATTGTATGGGCACCATAACTTTCACTTACACGAGCCTTGGTATCTTTAAGCTAGAGTGAGAAGAAAAATAAATTCAAAAGAGATGCAGAGCCCAAAGCATGACCATTTGTGCTGCAGCTCGCACCTGGTAGAACTAAAAATCATAGAATATCAGGCATTGGAAGGGACCTCAAGAGATCATCTAGTCTGTTCCTCCTATCAGAGCTAGAACACGTAGTCCAGATCACACAGCAACATGTCCAGAGGAGATCCCACACCCTCTCTTTGCAGCCTGTTCAAGTGTTCTGTCACCCTCACTGTGAAAGTTTTTTATTTCTGTGGAATTTCCTGTGTTCCAGCTTGCACCCATTCCCTCAATCCTATCATTGGAGAGTACTGAGAAGAGTGTGGCTCCATCCTCCTGACACTCACCCTTTACATATTTATAGACATTAAACAGGTCACCCCTTAGTCTCCACCAAGCTAAAGTGACCCAGTAGGAATGATGCTTCAATCCCTTCATCATCTTTGTGGATCTGCACTGTACCCTCTCAAGCAGTGCCCTTTCCTTCTTGAACTTGCCAGTATGAAGCCCCAAAACACCAAGGGTGTTATGTGCTGCACCAGCACTTGGAGACCAGACTGCTTCAAGAAGAGGCAGTTGTTCCTCCACCAAACAACTCCAGTCCTGATGCAGCATGTCCAGATGAAAGAATGATGCTTTCTGCTTGAGTTTAGATTTGAGTGTTTTCAGGCAGCAGTTGTCTAAATCTAGCTCAAGAGATAATAACCTGGAAGATCCTGCAGTTTTTGTGGTTTTAAAAGTTGCTCTGAAATCTGAGGTGCAGATTCTGCATCAAGAAAAATTTTTGTGTCATCACTCTCTCATCTCATCAAGACATTTTTGAAAATCCACAGCTTATTATATGCACTACCCAAAAAAAGTTTGTCAGCTTATTTTGCAAACATTATGAATTTTAGCTTTCCACATGAAGAAATTATATCATCTCCTATAATCCCATAAATTCTGACAAACCAACTATTTAGGAGGAAGTATTATTTGCAGCTGACTCAGACAGGATACTCAATAGGCCACCTCATTGGCCATGCCTGAATGATTGTTCTTCATGGCTTAGTGCTACAGATACATCACTGTTTGGACTGCCAAAATGTACAAAAGAGGATGCATTTACAATGACTTTTGAAATCTTCAGTGAGGACAATTTCACTGTTACACTTCCTAGTACCAGAGCTGCAGTGGCTTGAAATATGAGTCACAACACATATACTGGCCATACTTTCTCATGTACTAAGACACATTCAGATTCACAATTTCACAGAAAACACCTTTTTTTTCCCTGTCCCTCTGGCCTCTTATCTTTGACAATACCTGGCACAGGATGCTTAAGGAAGAACATGAGATTCTTTCCACCATTCAAGTATTTTTTAATCACCTTCCCTCAGAAGCACAGCAAGAGGTAACGTGAAAAATGGCAGTACTGAGCTAGCCCAGGTGCAGCTCTTGGCACACACCAAAGGCCAGCATTTAGTGTGTCACCTCTCAGTCTTAAACATCCAGCAATATCAGATCAGTTACCTTTATAGCCAGGCAATCCACAACTGGTTTTCATACCAAATATCTTGTGGAAAGGAGCTCTACTTTTTGGTGGTGGAGCCGGTGACACATTTTCCTCCTTTTCCTATGTCCTGTTCCTTGTACAGAGGGCAGAGAGCAACTTCCAAATTCATTACTGTTGTGGCATTTATGAACAGTACAGTGTGCATCTCACACATCTGTGGAGCTGTTGCTACGAAGGTAGGAAATAGTGGCATTTTGCACTTAAACACAAGTCAATTAGTTAGAAATCAGTTTTCAAACCCTACAGACCTTGAAACTGCAAATAAACTTTCTTCTGATACTCGTGTAGAAGAGAAAGGAATTAAAATCAACAGAAGCACACAATATTAAGTACTAGGAAGACACAGGACTTCCAACTCACTGGAGCTCAGGTGACATTATTTCACACACACACACCCCACCACCACCAAGAACATCTGCTCCAACATTATTTTTAGCTCTGAACATGAATCTCTTTGGCATGACTGTAACAGTTCCCAAGTTGGAAGGGAGAAACTGTACATCTGTTCTTTACTCCAAAAGCATGAGGTAATGTGAATGTTTCTGTGAAAATTTTTTTTGATGGTCTAGGTGAAGGCACAAAGGCAGAAAAGCAATTAATGAAATAATTTTAGCCTGATCCAAACAATGGGTAAAGACCTACTGATTATGCTGAGACAGAACAATTACAATACAGGTTATTCTCCTTAATAAGGGCACCACAGCATTTTTTTTTTCCTCAAAAAGGTTGAAACAAGCTTTATTTTAACATACAAATCAGACTTATGTACAAGGCAAACCACACCCCTATAACAGTAAGCATGGCATATTGGGTCTCCACACAGCATATGTAGCCACTCTCACTACAGTAATCCTGAGAAAGAGAAAAAGAATCTTTTTTAGAAGGCAAAAATGTCTCCTTTTAATCACTCTTGCCATTTGGAAATTAAGAAAAACCTAATACAGATCCAAGTCAAACCATCTACAAGCCAAATAACCAAGATTAATTCCCTACTCTCATCTATGTATTTCAGCAAGAGGTCTTGGGGATCAAACCAAGAGATACACAAGGTTACTTCATTAACACTGCAAAGCACAGAGAACTGTGAGATATCTTTGCTCCTTCAGCTACAATCATCTTCACAAACTGTGTGGTCCATGAAAGCTTAAACATCCTGTCAACTTATAAAAAAGTTCTATAACATGTGTTAAGTTACCAAAAGAAGAGTTTAACTTACATCACCTCCTTTTACCATGGAGCTAAATGTGATATAGAAATATTTTTAAGAGGTTATAAAATCAGAACTGCAGAAACATCAAGTCCTGTCCCTAATACTAAAGACTTCTTGAATACTCATTTTGCTGCAAGATTGCATTTGTCATTAACTGACATGAAAAAAAAAGGAACAGTCTATTTTTTAAAAAAGAAAGATAGGAAAAGGGTAGAGAGGGTGGTATTTTTATATGCTGATCACTCTTAAAATAAATTAAACTACATGTCTTTCAGATTTAGCAGAAGAGCACCACCATGGATTTAAGCACTAGATGTTCGAGTTTTAATGAAATGACTAAATTGCAGTGGGAAAAAAACTTAAATAAGCAAGAAACAGAAGTCTTCAAAAGAAAATTTAATTCAATTGAAGATTTTAATTTAATTTTTAAAATAATTTAAATTTTAATTTACTTTAACCTCTTGGCACAAATAAAGGCTAAGCCAAGCTTCCCATGAACTTAATTTCAGACAGGCTTACACAAAAGTATGATAGCATTACACTACTGAAGTAATGATTTATCTTTAGTGTGTGTTACTCTAATCATACAACTAAGATACTAATTAGACTTGGTATGGAGCTATCCCAAAAAGGCTAAAAGTAACTCAAAACTGCACACAGCTGCTCAATAGTAGGTGTTGTCCTCTACAAATAAAAAAGAAGGGCTGTAAAAAGGTGCTTGAGTCAAAGACTGAAGGAACACATTTACACAATAATATTAATGGCTGAGTGTACTTACATTTTTGAGTCTAAAGCTGCATTCAAATTAGACAAGCTATGACAATATTCCAATATATGGAAATAAAAAGAATTCTAGTTTCATAGGTGAAGTTGTAACAAAAATCTTATTGTGCTGTTAAAAGTTGCATTTGTAACATCAAAGTTCACAGCAGACAAACTGTGATTCAGTTTCACACTTTGTGAAACTTCAGATTCACAAATATAATGAGAAAGATCATGGCACTTTAGGAATATATTTGAGCTCTGGTTTTATGCAGGAAAGTAGAGTTGCCAGATGAAAGTTAATACTTTCCAGGTCCTTAAAAATACAGCTCCATGTCATGGGGATAAGCTTTCTCTCCCCTTTTTTAACAAGGTAAATATCTGAAAGGCAAACTACAGTGATTGTTCTGATAGCAGTAAAATAAAGCAGACAGAAATTCTTATAGAAGAGGCATCTGTTTGAATTTGTTTATAAAAAGGCACTTTGCATATTGCTAGAACTCCAATAATGTACCAATCCTATTAGTTACTCTGTTACAAGGACATGTTTCAAGGCAGTTAGTATAAGAATGTAAATTCTTTATACACTGTTTATCTGTTACAAGTTTTGTAATTACACGTAGTATCTCACACCATTTATTTAGAAGATTCACGTTTCAAAATAATAGCAGGTCTTCATTCAATACTTGAATGCTGATAGATGATCTGTCACAAGCAACCTGTACTGAACTGCTGTTTATAAAATTAGCAGTGTAAATCTTTCAGAAGTGAGTACTCAGTCTTTTGTTTTCCTCTCGTAGTCTCTCAATTTCAGCTATTAAGCCTTCATTTACAGAATACTTTTCAAGTAAGGCACGGATTTCAATCTGGAGAAAAGAAAAAAGCTCCAATCAGTGGCTATAAAGTTAATAATTTCAGTTTTAGACTGTCAGTTTTCATATCCCTTTTTTAAATTAAATAACCTAGATAATACTGGTTTTAGAAACTTTTGATAAGAAAAGTAAGAACTTTATACTGACATAAGGTATTTTGATCATTAATACATTAGTGAATATTTTATCAAAAGATATTTTGCACTTCTTTGGGATGAGAATCTTCTAATGCAGGTTACATTAAAATGTTCAGTACTGATTCAAGGTCTTTTTAATGCAGATCAAAAGAACAAAGATTCATTAAAAGATTAACGTAAAGAACACAGTTCAGTATGCATGCAGTACCTACCAGTGAAGCTTTTCTATCTGTATCCCCCTTACCTTCAAAAGGACAGTTGAATTTGTTCCCTTTCCATCTTTTTATAACTCCTGAAGTATGGAATTCACAATACCTACCTAATGCACCTCTCTCCTTTTATTTATCAAGCACAAACCAGTTTAACAGATTCCAGTTCATAGCTTCCCCCTCTTTCACATCCAGTCATCCCTTTCTTGCTCTTAATAAGCAAACCTGATTTTTGTTTTGAAACAAGAAGCTGGCATGCCTTGATACTACTCAAAATGACAACTGAATATGCTTCCCAACACACTCGCAGTACATACCGACTGCATATGGAACTGCTTGATCATCTCCACTTGCAAATTCACAATATCTCGATGGCACGCATCTCTGGAGAAAGAATTTCAAAAGGACAATGCTGAGTTTTATTTAGAAAGCTGTAATTCTCTCTAATCCCATGACACAAGTCTAAAAACCTTTAAGCCGTTAAACATACTTCTGTACCGTTTATTTTCTGTCATACTTTGGTTATGACATTGACTTTTGTAAGTATCATTTTTTTGATGTATGTAAGACTTAGGATCTTTTCTGTTTAGAAAAATAAAAGTGTAAATGGCAATATTCACTTCCACCCCCCTTGTAAGCTGTAAACTTCTCTCGCTTTAACTATTCAAAGCTGATTTTCAATTTCTCAATCACAAGTATTGTAGAGATATTTATCTCTAATTGAAGATACATCTTTTAAATTATACTTTATCCTCAAACTCACAGAATGCACCAGGTTGATATACATACAAAGTGTCAGTGCTATCCATGAATTTGTTGATTCTTGGACAGCTATTCACACAATAAGAACCAAGCTTGGAAATACCCTTTGAACACTACACCAGCATTCCAGATGCTAAGGAAAAGCTTACAAAGAAAAAAATCAGGGTATGTATGCTCTTCCTGAACAGCACATCACAAGGCAATCATCAGAGTTCAAGCACTGCACTATGGGTACCAACAGCCTGAGAAAATAAGGTATCTTATATGTAGACAGTCAAAGGTCTTATTTCATTCTCCTTTCCTAAAACATACAGCAAATTCAAAAATGAATAAATTTTCCATATTCTATTTCCACCTGCTATCATGCTTCAGACCTACTGAAGATGTAGATTAGGAGATAATTTGTATCTCTAGATAAAGTCAAGAAGTTCAAAAACCCTTATAGATATAAGTCTAATTATTCATCAGAGCTATCCAAAATAAGTTTCATACCTAGATTTCCAAGATTAGGGCTATATATGGTACCATTTCTAATACAAGAAAAAAAATATGCAAAAGCAGATGCTAGATCATAGAATCATAGAATCATAGAATCATAGAATAGTTTGGGTTGGAAGGGACCTTAAAGATCATCGAGTTCCAACCCCCCTGCCATAGGCAGGGACACCTCCCACTAGACCAGGCTGCCCAGTGCCCTGTCCAGCCTAGTCTTGAACACCTCCAGAGAGGGGGCATCCACAACCTCCCTGGGCAACCTGTTCCAGTGCTTCACCACCCTCACTGTAAAGAATTTCTTTCTTATGTCGAGTCTAAATCTATCCCCCTCTAATTTATATCCATTGTTTCTAGTCCTCCCATCCGATATTATGTTAAAAATTCCTTCCCCTGCCTTTCTGTAGGACCCCCTCAGGTACTGAGAAGTTACTATGAGGTCCCCTCTGAGCCTTCTCTTCTCCAGGCTGAACAACCCCAACTCCTTCAGCCTGTCCTCATAGGGCAGTGGCCCTTCTTTGGACCCTCTCCAATAGCTCAATATCCTTCCTGTGTTGAGGGCTCCAGAACTGGACGCAATACTCCAGGTGGGGTCTCACCAGTGCTGAGTAGAGGGGTAAAATCACCTCTCTTGACCTGCTGGTCACACTCCTCTTGATGCAACCCAGGATTTGGTTGGCCTTCTTGGCTGCGAGTGCACATTGTTGGCTCATGCTGAGTTTGTCATCAACTGACACCCCCAAGTCTTTCTCTACGGAGCTGCACTCAAGTCTACGGAGCTGCACTCATCTTCTTACAAAAACTTGTAATTGAAAACAAAAGTGTTCTGCAAGAATACCAGTACCTCAAGTCATCCATTGTTTCTTGTATCATATTCTGAATGAAGTTTATTTGGAGTGATGTTAGAGGTGCATTTGGTCTGCTGCTCCCAATGGTTTCTACTATTTTTTCTGATAGTGAACTGGCAACTGCAGCAGTGACAGGTGATGTTATCTCTGGACCTTCACGAATTTTTAAAAAATAAAAGTTACCATAATGGAGTAAAAGAGGATTTTGGTTTATGTTTATTATTTCTTCTGAACTTTGACTATACTTTTTTCTTTAACTAGGTAATACAGATGAGATTATTTAGAATAAGCTTAGAATTATTAGAATTATTTAGAATAAGCTTTTTCAGAAGCTAATAGATATTTTCTAGGAGGACTAAGTGGATTTACAGAAGAAGCAAGATTGAATGTTCTATTATAGGGCTAAAGGTATTTTATCAGGTTTCACATCAGTTTGCAATCAACTACACCTGAAATTGAGCCAAAGTGGTCAACTTACTTATTGAGGTAGTACCATTTGCAGGTAAATCACATGTAGGATGCACCTGAATATTCTTCACTAGTCTCTCACTTGCATCTGAAGCTTTTACAGGAGTGGACGATGGTAGAGAACTTAAAGTTACAAATTCTGCACTTGATGAGCTTGATTTTGAAGGCTGACAATAAAAAAAATATTTTTTTCTAAAAAAAAAAAAATAAACTCTACTTTTGCAGTTTCTATCACATATTTTTGGTTCCAGGAGTCTATTCACAAATGTAAGTTTTTTATTTCTTAGTAAGAAACCTTAAAAATTGATGAGTAAGATATTCAGAATTTGCCCAAGAACTGCACAGAAGGCAGGGGCCTCTTAATTTTCACATCAAACATTTTGTGAAGTTATAAACATAATTCCTAGCAAACCCAGACTTCTCCCAAGCAATAAAAAAGGAGACAAGATCTCAGTAGAAGCATATCTAAGACAGCTCAAGAAGAAAGAGGAGGAAGATTAATAACAGGCAAAGGAGAGAGGGTAGAACTGACTTAATAAATAACAAATTAGTGTACAATTGCCTGATAGTACAAATAAATAATGAACATTCTTGATTTTCTAGAAAAATCTCCTTACTCTTCAGAATAGCCCAGTTTTATGTGAACCTTTGTGTCCTGTGCTTATTTAAAGAGAAAGACATATTTATCTTGTATCGCTGAAGGTCAATGCACTTAAACAGAACAACATTTTACAGCTTTGTGTCAATAGCATGAAAGAAGTTACAAAACAAAATTAGCTAGGATGACATTAAGGATTTTTCCTTCTAATATTAATTTTCTGTCAAGAATCTAAAAAGATCACTCATAACAAGAATTTTGTATACCTGCTTTAAGACTTCTTTAGATTCTTGTTTTCCGATACTTATTTTCTTACTGTCAGTCTCTGGATGTTCTCCCTCTTCTTTAATTGGAGATGTCAAAAGCGCATGTATTGGGCTAGACCATACACCTACTGGGTTTCTTTTTACTGGTATGGCTGTGGTAAGCTGTGGGAGAAAATCCAAACCCATCAAGTAGGACTGAATATCTGAGCCTAAAAAGCAAAAGGGAAGGGTAAAATACACAGGTCAAACACCACGCATATCAAATCAAACCCATCAGAAAATGCCTGCACACCCACACAAAATAAACAAACCCAAAAAAACATCCAAAAACACACCCCACAAAAACTAAATCCTTAAATCCAGCTTGCACTGTCACCATCTTTATGAAGGTATTAGAGCATGAAAAGCCTCCATATAAGACTATAAATTGCATAAAGGAAAAACTAAAGAACTATAGGATGGTCAAAGGGCTGGAGCAACTGCCCTATGAGGACAGGCTGAAGGAGTTGGGGTTGTTCAGCCTGGAGAAGGCTCAGACAGGACCTCATAGCAACTTATCAGTACCTGAGGGGGTCCTACAGAAAGGCAGGGGAAGGAATTTTTAACATAATATCGGATGGGAGAACTAGAAACAATGGATGGAAATTGGAGGGGGGTAAGTTTAGAATTGACATAAGAAAGAAATTCTTTACAGTGAGGGTGGTGAGACACTGGAACAGGTTGCCCAGGGAGGTTGTGGATGCCCCCTCTCTGGAGGTGTTCAAGACTAGGCTGGACAAGGCACTGGGCAGCCTGATCTAGTGGGAGGTGTCCCTGCCTATGGCAGGGGGTTGGAACTCGATCTTTAAGGTCCCTTCCAACCCAAACTATTCTATGATTCTATGACCATACCCTTCCTTCACTTTCCTGATACCATGCTGCGTCTTAACACTTCAATGTGTTGGAGCATTTCCAGAAAACCTCATTTGTTTCAGCCTCTGCTTTCATCATTCAAAAAAACTAGCATGTAGCAACTAGCAGAAGTCTCCAAATGCTTGCCACTAACAAAAAATACAAAGTATGTTTACCATCTCCTTCTCCTTGAGGATTTTCCTTCACTTTACTTCCAATAATATCTACAAAGTATCAGAACATAGACAAATTAAGTTTTTATTAAATGAAACCTGCATCAATATTTGTATATTTGGATTATGTTCATAATCAAAGACAAATTAAAATACTAATTAGTCCAAATAATTACTAAGTGGTTGGTAACATATATGTCAAAAGGTCATGCTATATGCAGGTGAAAGATGTTTTACAAATCTCAGTATTAGGAACTTACCCTCTCTGACTGGAGAAAACACGTCTCCTAAACTTACTCGAGCTAAATCTTCAGAACTCTTTGCATCAGCACATTTCCCGTTATCTGTTTCTTTAGATGGAATCACATCCAAGCTGCTACTATGGGGAAAGCCTTAAAAGACAAAAATATTCAGTAAGTAATTGACATTTTCCAGAAGTACTTATTATCCCTGAACAATCTCACAGTAAGCATGATGCCTGGTAAGCCCGGCATGCATTTTAGAACTTTCTACAGATTCCAGTTCGAAAATCAACTTTAACTTCCTCATTTGGCCTGTCAACTAAAACCAGCAAATTTATGGTATATCAAGAGAAATGTAAACCAGTGAATGTACCTTCTGCTAAAAAGTTAACTACATACAGATAATCAAAATTGAAATCTATTCTGCAAGAAGAAAAATCTGCTTCATTGGAGCCAGTAAGCACTGTAAGGGTAAGTCTCTGAAACATTTATTTTAAAGCTTATCTGATGTTAGGATAATCTCTGCCTATTTCTAAGATCAGAAAATCAGAATGGGGTTACAGCTGTAGACAAAAGAAACTTGCTCCATCCTCAAGCCCCAGCCCTGACCCAATCCTAGAGGGAAAAGGTTATCTGAAGAATATAACAGTATCTTAAATCAAAAAATCCCTGGCCAGTAATTATTCATACCACAGTTTTTAGACGAGAATGGAGAAGTGTACCAAACTGCTGAGGTAACCACCTAAATAAATTTCAGAATTTAGTATGTTTGAAATGCAGATCAGGACTGCAAGCAAGCCACTACTGTTTCCTCACTGAACTCTAAATCTAAAAATACCTAGGTTTTGTTTGTAGCAGTTAACGTCTAGGCAAAGATAATTAGTGCTGTGTGATACATAAGTAAGTCTCCTAGAAATAAATCACCTGTAAACACAAAATCTTGACTTTGTGCTCACTTTAATTTAAGAAACAAAATAATAAGCAACCCACTGTTCATAAAACCTGTAACTGCTTCTCTGTGGGGGATTACTTCAAGTATCCCAAAAGTAACCTCATGGTAATTACATCATCTGGAAATTGAGTTGGGTCTAAGATGTCACTTGTAAATGTATTAAATACCACATTTTCCACTCCAGATCTGTCAGCTGTGACAGACATATAGGATTCCACATGCTTGTTAACTGAGTAAATACTTGGCATACTGAGACAAAATCCAAGTGCAATATCAGTCTGTGTCAGAATTTACAGAGGATGTATGTGGAAAAAGCCTAATGTAAAAACAAGGCAAAATACCTTTCATATACTTTTACACATTCCCAGTAATCTAAATGTAACAAGTACCTAAACCAGAGGATGGCTGTTAAATAGAAACTTAAGGGAAGACAGTTCAAAGTACATCCAAATTTCTCATCATACTTTTACTTCATTTACACTTTTGTATAAATCTGTGACAAAAAGCCCTGGTCTGTTTATTAACCGTATGAACACGTTTTTCTTGTTTTAAATATGCTATCAGTACTTCTCCACAGTTAAACCTCATCATCAGGGTCTAGAAGAACTTTCACAGAACAAAAGAAGTTTGTGGTCTCTCATTCATTTCCATTTCTAAGTTTAAAGACTGTATATTCTGCAGTTTACAGAAATGTTTATTTCTAAAGTGAAAACTTAGTTTAATGAAAAACTCTTGTTTAACTTAGTAAATTTTCATTTTCCTAAAACATTTATTTATTATTTATGATACCATTTAAGGCCTAACAGCCATTACATCCCCAAATAAAGCTAATAAATCATATCTTTTAACTGAAATAAAATTTTTCACACCATTCAGTAATGTTGGTTAGCAGCCTCTTGCATATGTAGAAAGCATTCTACTTCACTCTGTACTCCTCTGAATACCCAAGGGAGGTCATTAATATCCATCCCTATGGAATGCAGTGGCTTATTGCCTAATTACTGTTGCTAAATGTATTTCTTCCTATTTAAAAAGGGAGGGGGAAAGTGCTGTTGCATTAAAACAGCTTGTGGATTTTTCTGAGAATCAAGCAGTGTTACTGATTTGACCACATTTACAGTAGTCTTAAATGCAATTTTAAGAGTGTTTTTCACACAACAGCAGAATTCTAGAATAATGCCCAGAATTCTTATAAAGAACTTGTTAATTTCGGAAGCATAAATAGTGAGTACAGTTATACAACTAATCATACTTGGAACTATATTTAACATCTTTCCTACCATGTGATATTGGAATCATGCCTCACGCAAAAATATGGTTCAGTTCTCACTTTGGTTTTCAGATTAGGTTTGTTTTTTCTCCCGTGTTTGGTTTGGTTGGTTTTTCTAGATGAGGTCTGTTACTCCAGTTTTTTAATGGAATTACAAGCCATTAGTTCTGTATTCCATGCAGTCATTGCATACGAAAATGTACTTACATATGATCTACAGGCAGTCAGAATGAAAGAGGTAGCCCCAAAATATCACCATAGAGTTTTTTTCCTTTAAAGCTTAAATACATACTTCAAGTTCAGAATGTTAGACTCTATATTTTTAAAGCTTGGAATAGGACCCAATCCACTTCCCACAGTCTCACACTATGTCTAATGCAGCAGGGGATGGATAAGAAGGTGCAGACGTGCATGCGTGTACACACAGTTCTTTCAAACAAATACCCTTCCATCAGTCAAGTTTTTGTAAGTTTTTATCATGCCATGCTCAAGGCATGAAACATTCCTTTCATCTTTAAGGATGATTAGAAGAGTAGGGAAAATACACTACCTGTTTTCTCCTGAAAAACTTCTCCTCCCTTATTCTCATTTGGCAATGTCAAATGAGATAAAACTGTTGGTGATGCTTGAGAAGCAACATTTTTGATGCCAGTATGTTGAAATCCTCCAGGATTACTACCAGCTTTGACTTCTACTCTTTTGGATGTAGGTTTATTTGAAGAACTCACAAAGTTAGACTGAAGATAAAAATAGAACAAAAAGATGTTATAATCCCTTCAGCTAAGAGCAAAAGCATAAGCCAATATTCTTTCTGTTTCAAAATACTTCTAAAAAAATCAGTTCAAGTTGCAAAGGAGATACACTAAGTTACCAAGGAGATATGCCTTTGCAAATATTTTTATAAATTAACTTCAAAGAACATGAGAAACCTCTGTATTATTATATACACACTGTGTAAAATCTGCAAAAGAAGAGCAACAGAATATAAATAAAGTAACACTGGAGCAACCTGGCATGAGCCAGTTTTGATTATAGGCTTCGGGATAATAAAAATTAAGCAACTATATTATTAGGGAGTCCAATGTGTAAAGGAAGTCTTACAGCAAGTGTGCTGTAAGAGGAAAAATCTCTTAGAGCCATATGGAATACACTTCATAGGTTCTCTCTGTCCCCACTGAATGAATGGGTGAGGCTTTTGGATAGGGAAGAATTCTTGGAAGACTCTCTTAAGCCTTCTCTATTATTTAATTGATGTCAACTATATATGCCTGTAAAAGACCATGCAAAATGCCTCAAGGTGGGCAGCTACCTGTTCTAAGGAGAGAGAAGGACAGTTACAGACCTTTAAACTGCTCCTGCCTACAAGCAAATTTAAGGTGTCACAAACTGAACTACAATGGCAGCAGATTTACACCAGTAAAATAAAGTTCAACATATCATTCATCACTGCAGCGAGGGAATTCCACATTAAAATCCCCTTAAATAGCACTTAAGACTGAGCAGTTTATAATTTCTTTGTTAGTATGAACCACTTTTCTTGGCATCTATAGTGCTTAGTAATGCTGACATTTTCACACAATAAAAGTTACGCTTTTCTTTCGTTACTCTGTGTATTAAGCAGTAGAAAGTAAAGGTTTTCTTACCTTGGAAAAAGTGCTACTGAACTGAAGACGTATGCAATTCACGCAACCTTTGTGAGCAGTAACTGTTTTCACTGGTGATGTCAGTTGCCTTAAGTCATATTGGCAGATTTTTCCTCTGGAAGATCCTATTGCTAAAGTAGTACCATCGGGCATGAAGTCAACTGTTGTGAGTGGAAAATCAGCTACTATTGTTGTCAGTAACCTTCAAACCAGAGGAAGGACAGGATAAAAAGGCTTTTAGAGTTCAAAGTGTAAAATTTTTAGAAACCATTTTAAATTCAGTGAAATACCTTACAGAATAGTAGATTAGACTTACACTAAGTGTTCATGCTTAACAAATTAAAGTCTCCACATGTCCCCAGTGATTTTACCAGGAAGGATCACATTACCTTCATAACAGTAGTTCTGACATCAGCTTTATTTACTGGTATTGACACTTCCACAGCATCAATCACACTACACTCTCTACCTTCCCAAATCTTACCAACTCTAAACTTCTCATAACTCTATGAAGAGCCTGCATCTTTCCACTGTGCCTCTCTGGAGTCAGATTCCTGTTGTTACTTGGCCTAGAGTGGAAGAACAGCCCACATTGCAAGTGCAGTCCCATGAAATCACCTGCCATTCTACCCTCTTACAAACCAGCCCCATTCTTCCTGCTTTTCACCCAAAGCTCTCACATATTTAAGGCTCACTATTCCTCTCTACTGAAAAGAAAAGCCAATATACAAGCACTTTGGAGTGGTCACTCATACACAGCACCTTAATTACTCCTGCCATATCTTGGGGGTTTTGATGGTTTGTTTGAAGGGTTTTGTGCCTCTCAATCTTTTGAACATAATCTCCAGTAGAGACATGCCAACCACTACAACCATTCAGAATGGCATCTAAATTAAATATTCCACATCACATGCTTTTTCAGTTTATAAAATGCAAATAAGAATCTTATGAAAGTCAAAGACCTTCAATACACTCACTTTTTACTTGAGGTGTCATAGAGAATAATTCTTTTATCCAAACCTACAGTTACAAGAAGCAGCTTATTGACCGGAGAAAAGCAGATTTCTGAAGCTGGTGCTTTGTGAGTATTTTCAAAATTATGATAGGGGTTCTGGCTATTTACATCCCACAGAGTTACAATGCCACTGTCAGAAACACTGCCCAGCAAGGATTTTTTAAAAGATGAATATTTCAAGTGTCGAATAGGCTGTAAAATAAACATAAAAAATTAATTGTAACACCACCATAAAGAAATACACCATTAAATTATTTTGTAAACACATTACAAATACAGATGTCCCATTAAGTTAGGGTAGTCTACAAAGGCTGAGCACTCTAAAACAAAGAAAAAAATTCATTCATTTTACATTACAATCCCATTTTTGACAGACTTTTTCATGTTGTGTATACCAGCATGGGGTACCACATGAGTCAAACAGAAAAATAAAGAGTAAGAAAACAAAAGACATCTTCCAGAAATGTTTCTTTATTTTTCAGAAAGTATCATGCTAACATACACCCTAAAAAAGCAAAGCAAACAAAAGCCCATACCAAACACAGACAATATCTAAGAGTAAAGTAGTGAAAAGTGACATAATTTCATTGATTGGTCTCCTACCAAGAATGTTAAATTCCTCTCCACTGATTCGAAGCACTTGGATATATAAGCCTTCTTTCAGGCTTTCTTTCACTATAAACAACAAGCAACACTCTGTCTCCTAAGACTGGTTTCCTCAGTAACATCACAGTCTCATTGCAACTCCCCCAGTTTGAACCTTTCTTCAAAAGACAAGCAAAATCCTGTGTGATCCTCAAAACGTTTCGCTACCAGCTTGCCATTTTATGGTCAATAAGACCAAGTTCTTCTTTCCCTTGGTAATTTCCAAATCCTAGTCTAATAAGATAAGCCTCATTTGTGACCTAAGTCTACGTACTTTGATTTCTATAAGGTCATCATTGCTCCCATGTGTATTATTTCAATTATTTAGGAAACTAACACAACCGTTTCTCTTATGGGTATAACATTCCAACTGATTCTCATCACAAGCCTACTTCTCGTATCAGAACCACTACTGAAAATATTGAACAAGATTAGCAACTGATAACCCAAATAAATATTTTCTTTCAATATTACCTACCACTTTCTTTGCTACAGCCAATTTCTTACCCATCCTCAATTTCTTCCTAACCTCTGTCTTCTAATATTTTCTCACAAGACGTGGAATCAAGTGTTTTACTGTGGAATCAAGTGTTTTACTATAGTTCAGACAGATGAGAGCCATTACATTTTATTTGTCTGAAAATGCCCTCAAAAAGCTATTACGTTACTCTAGTATAGAGCACAGCATAAAGCACTAGATTGGATTTTATCCTATTTCTCTAACTTCATTTTAATGGAGATCCATGTTGGTTTATGTGCCTCCAGCATAATTTCTAGCATTTCTATTACATGTCATGTTGGAAATCTGATTACTCTTACACAAAAAAATGGTGCCCTCAACTGCAAATTCAAATAGGACAGAAGATGACTGCTTATAATTAATATGGTTCTCTACTGGACATGGAGACATTTTTATAAGCATTTTTGAGTTTATTTACACAAAAGAAATAAATACTGAGAGACTCAGGAACAACAACTTCAACATCATACATATGCCTGTCCTTCACAGTTCTCTCAACTCTTCATCTCCAAATGATTTCCTTGATGCCCTGGCATCTGCTCAAGCTCCATTTTCTCTCTCCTCTGACACACTGAGATTACTGTCTCCTACCTCTCCTCAAACATCCCTTGTTATCTTAACAAGAACTTTTTTTTTCTCATTTTTACTTCTAATCTCACAGGCCCAAGTTGAGTGCACCATTTCCCTCCATCTATGTTCCTTCTCTACATTACCTGCTCTCCACTTCTAATGAAAATCCTCATGTTGCCTCAGAGCAGCTTAACAGTTTAATTTCAGGTTGCTGATGGAGGATTGAGTAAGCTTCTATTCACTCCTCACTTTCACTGAATTAGGTTAGCAGCAAACTTCATTACATGTTCAGGTTTCAGATTCTTGCCCTGACAGCTGGAGGCACAAAAGAACCTCATTCCAGAAGTAAATAATTTAAAATTAGGTTTTAACAAACAAAACAAAAGCAAATGAAGCAAACCAACTTGATCTGAGGAACATCTGGGTGGAAAAATATACCTTTAAACTCATCACAGTTAGAAAGAGCAGACAACCAATCCTCACATAGGAAAACATCAAGTATTAACATGTAGATGGTCAAACCACATGAATTACAGTAAGTCTGGTCCTTTCCCTCTCCATCCATAATCAAACAGCAAATCAGAAACTGTATTTTAGAAAGAAAATAGGCTTCAAGAAATAGTGTACTGTGTTTGTCTGTAAATTACTAACAGAAATCTAAATTTATTGTATAACAAAACAAACAAAACACAAACGTGCTATCCTGGGATCACTGGAGTGAAGTTAAAACACACACACAGTCACTGTGATAGTTGAAAAGTATAAAGCATATGTAGAAAAATGTCTGTTTTTCTTGTGACCCAGTGATGCAAGAGAATAGGACTCCTTGTACAGGAACAGATGAACACCTGAGCAATTTAATTCTACATCATGTGTATGGAAGTGTTTCATGCTGAAGATATGAAACAGATAAAAGGAAATCTTTCTCCACCCACAACAGGAGACAGATCCAGGATAACCTAATACTGTGCATAACTCTTTTCCCATCAGTTAAATCTAAAAACTCTTCTCCCTCATAATATGCCTTTTGCTGTAATTCTCAAATTACTTTTCTAATATCCTTCTGATTAATTTTATTACCAGAGAGGATGCTAAAGTGAGAAATCATCATGATCAATTCTCACAGAAAAAGTTACATTTTTGTCACTGAATTTAACATTGTTTAACCATGTATCCTTTTATGTCAAGTGTTATTTTAAAAGGAGTTTATTTTCTTCAGTCTCTTTCTTTGCTCTCTACCAGACCTCTTTCCTACTTGTAATCCCTCTGTACCTCTGCCAATCCTAATTCTGGAAACTTCTTTTTGAGCTGTCACACATGCTACTCTGGATCACAGTCTATCATCTATTTATTTTAATATAATTCTCCTTATTTTATTTCTTACACTATCTAATATTTTTGTCTATCTCAACAGCAAGAAAGTAGTAAATCATCCCAGTCTTCACCAGACAGTCCGCAAAAAAAAGTTGATTTTTGCTAGTTATGATGAAGCAGTACAATCCTTGACAAGTCTTTGCTCCAAAGAAGCTGAACTTCATTTGTCATCTCTCATTCCTTTTAAAAGTCAAGGTTTAGAAATTAGTTCTATTACTTGGATTGTGAACACGAAGGGCCTTCAGCTCAGCCTAGGTGAAAACAACCCAAAAAATACTTCTCCTGAGTCTTTATACTGCCAGCAAGAGGAAGTGGAGACAGGTTAAAACACTGGTACTCTTACAAAAAGAAGCCCAGGAATATTTACAGATTACAACTCCATCCACATAATCAAATGGCACTACTGTGGGACATGCTGCATTGGCAAAAGTCTGGCCAGGCAAGCTTAAGTATTTTACATGAATTGGATATGGGAGGATATTTAAGATGCTTGCTTTATTTTAAGTCAGTATTGACCACCATTCACTAATGCTTAAATAAATGCCTGAATAGAAGTAAGAAACATTGGCCTATTTTCTAATAATTTTTAGGCACTAATAATAAAATAATTTCAAGATCATCAGGAACTATTTGGAAAGAGTCATATTTTAGAATTGTCAAGACTGGGAAAAAAAAATACAAGCTGCAAATACGAAGCAAGTCTCACTACAACTCTTGATAGTTTCTGGAAATCCTGCATGCACAGAACCACCAGAAACATAGTGAACAAGGTGCATAGCTCAGAAAAAGCAAATTAAGTCCTCTTTGGAATGTTCTAACCACTCAGTGTAAAACACAAAGACACATATGTAATTCTGCCTCAGCTGTTATTAGAGTACATTTTCTGTAGAACATAAAAGTACATTTTATCTTTAGCTTCACAGTAAGTCAGCTAAACAAGTAGCAGCGCACTTAGAAAATGGTTGGTCCATTGCTCAGGAGGACTTGTTACACTCAGGGCTTTTCACTGCTGGAAAACAAGAGAAAAGCCCAAAACTAAACCAAAAAGTAGTCTATAATCACTGATTACCTTATTTAAAGATAGCACAGTCTCTTAATCTCCTTTACACCTTAGAGAGCCTTGGAAGTGAGAAGGCAGAAGTAAACACAGTCGATACCCTTCAGCTTTTAAAGCTATTTCACTATAAAGGGTGACAGAACTCAGACTTCTTTGCAAATCAGGCAGCTGTTCAAACAACTAAACTAAATCCTGTTGCTAAGAGAGCAGCACCAGGCAGTGAAGACTTGAACAAACAACATATTTCAAAACAAACCTTAATACATCCTCATAAAAGCAAGCAGATAAGAATCTGGTAGTCTAAATGAATACCAACAGCAAAGACAAATTATGGGATCTGCAAACAGCTCTGTGCAAGAACTCGAGTCTAATAAAGGACAAAGGTGTTTCTAAATCAAAATCAATTAATATAGGCCAAAACTCATGAAAAGAAAATTGTTGAAAGTCACAGAAAGCACTGCAACCTTGGGCTATTCTACTACTTGTAGAGTCTATACAATATCAGAAATTAACTGGCAAGGAAACTACATTCCATCATGCTGAATCGAACCGACACAAGCTAAATTATGTTAGGTTAGTCTGACCTCACATTCTCCAGCTGTTAAAAAAGGTTACTAAGAAACGGTGACCCTTACTAAGCCAAACAGCTAGTACCAGGATCAAGCAGGACAATGTATTGAGTACCTTTTCAAGAGTATTCAGAAAACTGGGCCCTCAAACTATAAATCAAGAAAAGGCTTCTTAAATTTAACAGGATTACACAAGTCTTCAGATATTTGCTTCACTGCGCAATTAATCCTGCGATTCTCAACAAGTAGCAATTAAAACCCAATACCAAAAATAGAGCTATTTTTGCAAATTAATCATATGAAGGCATAGATAAATTTTAGGATACAAGATAAGCTGACAAACTAGGACTTCAACTAGCCATCTCAATTAAACAATTATAGCTCGATTCCATTTTGAATTAAGGCTGCAATCAAATAACTGCAGCCCTTTAGAAAACATTACAGACCCTATGGAAAGTGACCGGTAGCTCTGTGGTTGCAATTATTTTAACACTTGAAATATCTTTATCCATCTTAAAGTTCACTCAGCTTTGCTGTAGACCTCTTGATTTCATCTCCCAAAATAGCTATTCACTGCATTATTTATTTCTCATCACTTTTTGGTGAAAAGAGTTTAATATATCAAACAGGTTGATGCAAATCACTGCCACCAAAAAATCTTCATTGTCTATTTGACCAGCAACACAGACCCCCACTCTGGATATTCACCTCAACTGTGTAATCCAGACAGATATCTACACCTGCCTCATAGTCAGTTATATGTAGCTCCTGCCTCATAATCAATTTTTTTCTAAAGTCGTAACAACTAAACCAGACTATATAAAAGGAATTTTAAGATCAAACTATGTATGAAGTTCAATCTTTCTTCAATATGAAACTACAGTGATGGATCAAAGACATCTCAAAGACACCATACCAACTAAAAGATAGCTTGAACTTAATGGAGTTTCTCCAGAAGAATGGATACCACAATTCCCAAGATGTTAAAGTCATAAGATTCTTCAAGTTATACTGTTCATGCTAGGCAGGAGTAAAATTTAACTTCACACTACGTGCCTAAAAGGCTGCTGTACTAATAGAATATTACTAAATAACACCTTCAGTATTCCCTGCAATATTAGAGGTCAGGTTTAGGACCAAAGTAACTGTTCTGCATCCCTGAGGCAGCTTCTACCTCAGTAAAAATGGCCCAGTAAAACAATAAATGAACACCTAAAACACAAACCTTGCCTGTGCCTACAACATTCACATTAAGAGCACACACTGGAACTTCTGGTGGGATAACACAGCTATAACTGCAGATGCCCTTAAAACAAGGGAATTGCCCTAATGGCACACATGAATTCACCAGCATCTTTTGAGACTGCAAAAATGCAGTGGAAAATGCTACCAAGACCTTTGAAATGGAACACAAGCTTTGCATTTGTCTTCTGAACAGTTTTCCTTCAATCTAGTTATCCAAAATCCTACTTCAACACCTAAGTAAGTAAAATCAGATCTGATTACTTTTCTCTTCGAGCAGCTGTGCAACTTCAATCTCCAGATTAAGGAAATTTATTATTTGCAAATGCAAGCATCCATTCTTTCCTACTGTAGAGCTGCCTCTGTTCAGTTGTAAATCTGATTACTTTGGAAAACTCAGGCTATATCATCTTTGTTCTTTGCAACAGTACACTTTGAGTCATGCACTGAAATCCTGCTTTGGTTTGTAAAACCACTTGCTTTCTGTCCAGTTTAAAGATGTGTGAAAGTATATTCCTGAGGTTCCAGAGCTTACAAAGTAAATTTTGCTGTGTCCTGTATATAAGTGCATTTCAAGGTTACCTAGAATACCTAGACTAGAATACACACAATAGTTTTTTTCCCTTTCCATAAGTGAACTCTTATAATCTAAAAGGAAACCAGTTGACAAAACTTAAAAGCTCTTCATATGTACCTTGATTCTAAACTCTGGGAATTAAAAGCTTCATACCCAAAAGGAAATTAAAAGAGACAGCATACCTGACAACTGCTATAACCAAAGGGAGTACTTGATACATTTGTGGTAACACTGTGAAGGATAATTTCACCACTCAAAGATCCAGAAGCAATGTAGCAATCATTCCAATTATATGTAATACATGTGACTTCATCTTTATGATCCTGTGGAGAAGGGATGTTAGAGGGAGAAAATTAAAGACATGCAGGACAACTATATACCTTCCTAATCTGTGCTTTTGCAAAAAAACCTACAGCTTGATTTTTTTTTCCTAACAGAAAAACCCAGAAAAAAGCAGTAGAACATACTGAAGATCTACTGTATTTTAAACACTGTCTGATTGCTTTCAGAATATTGCTTTTATAAATTAATAGACGCTGTTAAGTATATGCAATATTGTGATACAAAGCCAAAATGATATCTGTGACAAGCATTATCAACATAATCTTTAAAGTGATGTCTTCCAAAAACAAGTGGTATTTTAATAGACTTTCTGTTAAATGCATTTGCAACTGCCAACTTCCCCTTCTGTCATTCTGTCTATATTTACCAAATAGCTTTTCAGTATAGTAA
This sequence comes from Turnix velox, assembly GCA_013400935.1. Lineage (NCBI taxonomy): Eukaryota > Metazoa > Chordata > Aves > Charadriiformes > Turnicidae > Turnix > Turnix velox. The sequence continues at coordinate 14,061 of VZTY01010392.1, read as the reverse complement.
TTTGCAATGATGGCAATGTGTTTTTCTAAACATATAAGGGAAGGTAATCGAGTCCTTCTAGCCCAAAAAAAGGGGAAACAAATATTTAAAATACTCTATTAACTACTCAGTTATTTGGGTTCCAACTCTAAGAGTCCAAGAAAAGAAAGGAATAAATCAAAATAATCCCAAATGAAAGCAAATTATCTACTGAAGGCATCATGTAAATGCACCACCCTATCCTAAGATTTTTTCATTGTTTTAGAACATTCATATATCAGAGTGGTTATAAGACAATCAAATCCCAGTTTTGCATAACATCAATTGTACAACAGTATTCTAAAATACGAAAGTGCTTTCTTGTTTGACATATCAGAAAGAGCAATTATTAGAAATAGAAAGGCCCCCATCAGAGAACACCAATATAAATTTGCAGAATAAGAAGTAGTTTATTCTGCAAATTTAAACACATGTTATTATAAAATAGTACTCTGAAGATACCAAGTTAAGTGTGCGTCTTAAATTAAATTTGCTACTCACAGCACAAAGAACACAAATTTGAACAAGACACGTGCTAACTCCTGTGAGCTTGCTCCTATAGACACACAGCTTGGCAGAATTATATTAGTTTTTTTACTGTTGACAGTAAAATACAGAAGCCATGAGAGCTACACTTCTTAGACAAACTTACCTTAAGGCTACGGAAAAGCTTTCTGGATTTCAGATCCCATATATTAACTGTGTTATCAAGGCCTCCACTCACAATATATGAGGAACTAGAATTCAAGCTCACACATGTCTGTTTTGCCTGGTAGAGAAAAGGAAGTATGTTAAAGATAACAGATTTAAGGAATTTACTCAAATCTAGTACAAGGCATTTTGATACGTGTTTCTGTTCTCATTTCACACAAATGGTCCCACTGACTGATGGAACTATTAGTACATTGCATCAAAAGGCATTTAAAATTCAGTCCAGTTTGGACGTGTATCCATTAATGTATATTAAACACATACTATCAAATGTTTACCTTTTCCCATTTCAATTGTTTTTAACATTTTCCTTCAACAAGCCTTTTCCCTTTCAATTATAGCTCCCTGAAGTGCAATCATTGGCTTCTATTCAGGTACTGAGTTTTAACAAGAAAACAGCAAGGTTATAAAAAACTCTTTAAAAGAAAATCAAAAACTTAACTAAGTCACATACTTCACATTCCCTAAACATTATAAAGAATATTAGAGCAGCAAACCTCAAAATTCAGTAAAGTGATTATTTTAAAAATAATTATGGAAGTACAGGTTTTGAAAAAAAAAAAGGTCAATCTTGCATCAAGGACTAATTATTATTCAGTTCTATCATGTTGAAAATTCACTTTTAAGTTCCTCAGATTTGAATTAAGAAAAAAAATCGAATCCCTCCAGTTATTGACAAGGTGAAACTGGAAATTAGCAGTATTAGCTGAAGATCAGATTTAGTGACATCTCCGAGACAAACACTCCAAAGCCCTTTGAAAAGTGCTGCTTCTGGAACCTACACAACCCCAATGCAAACATCTTGTCAGAAAATTTCCAGTTCAAATTAGCATTACAATAGCTGTCTTAGGAGAATAATCAGAATTATTTAGAATAGAAAAAAAGTCAAGAGACTCCTCTAAAACTAAGTCCAGCTTTCTGAAGAGTGTATATGGTGGCACATCCATTTAACAAGGGAAAAAAACAAAACTAGCTATTATGGTAATTTTCATATTTCATACATATCCAGAACCTAGCATGTGTACACCCAGAACAACACTTTATACACAGTCATGTTTTTCAAAGCACAATTCACAGGTGTGTGTTAATACTGGCAATTCCAGTTGAGGGAAGAAGTACAAACTTGAGCTCCTGCTAGACCAAGTTTAGATCCCAGACCACCTCAGGTTATTACACTGAGGCTCACCAGACACACTCCTCCAGCAGATAGGTACTGCCATCAGACACTACCATCTGTACTTTCTTACAGGCAGAGATATCTTAGAGGTGCTATTCCCCTCCCTCTTTACATGGATTTCACAATACATAAGAAAATGTTTTAAAATGCACAGTGTAGCTCAAATTCAATTGATCCCAATATGCCAAATAAGTGTGGCACAAATAGTATATATTAAGAGAAAAAACCCAAAAAAAAAAACCCCACACAAAACAAAACAAACAAACAAACAAAAAACAACAAAGGGAAAAGCATTAGTTAATCATACTTACTCCTTCAGCTATTTCAAAGAGTGTAACAGGTTTGCTTTTACAGCTGGAAACAACAATTTTATCACCAGCAGCAGAAGCAGTGGCCAAGTATCTATCTTAGTCACAAATTAGGGACCATAACTCCATTATAGCAGTGATTAATAAAAGTAAAATCAAGTTTCCCTTATTAAAAAGAATACAGACTGGTTAAATACTCTAAAGTGCTGCACCTTGAAGGAACCTAGAAATAGAAACATAAGGTTATACTCTAAGATTCCATCAAGAAGCTCTTGCACTAACTATAGCCTTTATTTCCAAATACAAGGGAGAGCAATTTCTTTCAGGGAAAATAGGAGAAATTCCCATCTGACATTATCTAAAAGGTCTCTACACATAGGGCAGCTTATCCAGTCTATTGTTTCCCCATTACTCAATGCCTCAATTTATTTGCAAGCTCCACAACTAATATAATCACTTGTGCTCTGATTACTTTAACTCTTTTAAAAGAGACATTCAACACCTGCAAGACATTAACTTACATGCCAGAATCCTATCTTTCTCCTACATCCAGATCAGACATGCCTCCTTCCTGTGACAGCCATACAAGGTGCTCATCTGACTGTGCACTAGTTCTAAGAAATGTCCCATTTATTCACCAAATACCAGGCACCTCATATCAGCATCCCAAAATAGGCTTCCAAGACAGAAATGAAAAGTCTAAAGGGGCCAGATCCTTTTGTCATGACCACTATCCTATGGATGCTTTCCTGCACATTCAAAACATCTGTGATTCCTCAGCAAATGCTACAAACAGCACAAAGAAAACCACTGCTGACAGAGAAAGCAGTAAATTAATATTATCAAAGATTATCAGAATCAATGAGAAGCTGGTCAAGAAAAACAAAAAAAACCTCTCATTTCAATTTTCCTCTCCACATATGTGTAGAATTTTATTACACTACTTACTGCTTTGTTCAGCCTTGTCAATACATTACACACTGCCATGAAAGTAAGTATTGTAATCAAACACTGAAGAAACAAACGAGTAAGAGCACTACAATCATTAAAACTTAAAAAAAGCATCAGATTCCTAAAGGAACAGAAACTTCTTCAGAAGCATTTGTCAGTGTTATTCTGTAAATCACTTCAATACGGAGAACCAAAAAATTTTCTTCACAATATAAAAATACTTTTATGCATGGCCTCAAAACTGTATCAGATCAGCAGCTCACAAATACTTCATTAAAAAGAATGTGCTAAAATTCCATGGAATGCCTACAAAACTACAGCTGAAACTGTAAAGGATACTATTGCTGGCCCAACATAGTGAGCTGACTGGATGTGTGACTGTATGTGGGTTGAACTGCTCCAACACAGTTAGAGATGAGGAATCCCATATTTTCACGTCATCCCCTGACGAAGCAAAACGCGTGCCTTCTTGCATGGCTGCACCTGTTTTTTCAGGAAACGAAAAACAAGAAACATATAAAGTATAAAAAATATAAACAAGAAAACTTAATGAGAAAAAAAAAAAATCTACATAATATTATTTTCTTGATAACCAGGACATTTATTTTTAGTTTCACAATTAGTACCATTAAGCCCAAGACACTACTGAAACTACTACCACACTTTTATTACTTGAATCCTTGAAGATAACATATGCACCCTCTCTATACTATCAAGAGACTAAAATGATACTTGCATCTCCAGAGTAAGCTGTAAAGCTGCCTGACTGTAACTCGTATTTCAAAGACTCGCTTCCCACCAGTAGATGGGGATATACAAGCTAGAATAAAGCGACTGTTGCTGGAGAAAGCCGGAAGTTTTGACCTGAAGGACTCACGTCACCGTTCATTTCTCTATAGGAGACAACCGAGTATCCTTTGAACAGAAACAGAAGAATACGAGGGACGACGAGTCACCTTTCAACGCAGCTTACACAATATCAAAAGCCAAAGAAACCACCTATAATAACTTCCTAATATTTGACTTGGAGCATTTTAAGAGTAAAGGCCAGGGTAACCGATTCCAGGTTGTTCGAGTTTATTCTAACCGTCTTACTGTGGGCGATTTTAAACCAGCAACAAACAAGGGCTCGAAAGGTCAAGAAACAAGGCCGCTCCTTCAACTGAAATCATAACCACCCCGTAGGCAAAAGTTTTCTAGACGTTTCTCCTTCGCTTTAGGCCACTAATTCTCACTGCCGAGGGTGTCTGGAAAAGGCGCGTAACACCGACAAACACTGTTCAGAAAACTGAAGGTCCTACACCCGCTTCCGCTCGGCTGCTGCCCAAGGCATCAGCCCGTGGGCCCGCTCCCGCGCTATTCCCCCGCTCCCCTCTGCGCGCCTTCAGCCCCGGGAGGCCGCTGGACGAACCACTCCGAAGCCCAGGGCGCCGCCACCGCCCAGCCCCGCTCCCACTCCCACCAAAACGGGACCCTGCCGAGAGCTGCCACCACCCTCCCTGAGGTTGCCAGGTCGCTGCCCACCTGTAAAGAAGGATGGTGGGCTCAGCTTCCTTCCCCTTCCCACCCCTCCTCACTCGGTGCCTCCTCTAGGATCGAGCGTGGCTGCTCCCAGTTTCCTGCGGAGTCCACTCACACTCCCGCCCAAGCAGCGCCTCCCTCGCCACCCGACTTTCCGCGCCGGGTACAACTTAACAGCCTGTCCCAACAGCTCCTGCGCGTTCTGCCTTACCGGTTACGGTGGCCTGCTAGGGCTGCTCCTATTACTGATACGATACCCGGGAGCCCTGCAGAGGCCTAGCTTTTCTCGGGGGTCGCGCAGTGTGGGGCCGTGGCGGGGCCGTTGGGGCGGCGGGCGGCGTTCAGGGTGGCGGGGCCGCCTCACGGAATGGCGGCTGAAGGAAGCTAGAGCGAGCCGCCTGTTGAGCCAGAAAATCCCGTGCGCTGGTGCTGCCGAGTTGTAAACTCTAAACTTGAAGCGAAGGGTGCGTTTTCGATTCTTAGTGAAGAGCATCCAGCTCAGCCTGGCCTTTACTTTTCATGGGACATCTTGGTGAGAGATTTGCATCTGACAGCTCAAGGCTGGTTTTAATTATATTCACATTTTACCTTATCACATGCTTCATGTTTACTTACAGTACCTGATAAAGTAGCAGAATCATTATGTCTGTATCCTGACTTTGAATAAAGCTCTTTCACTGGTCATGCTGTGTTTTGTAGGAGCTGTTTCATTTTATTTTTCATCTGGTATTGCAGAAGCTAATAGTTCTTTGAAAGTGATACATATTTTCACCGTCTCTGCATTTTAAACCTAAGTTGAAAATTATATACTGAAATATAGACTTCAAAGTGATTTTAGATGAGGAAATCATGATAAAGCTTGGTGTTTCTGTAACAATCAGGTTCCAAATGAGCCTTTTCCTTATGCATGGACTTCAGAATCCGCAGATCTGAAATGCCCAGTTCACTTTCCCAGTGCAGTTTTGCTTTTCCAAGGTCATTTTGGCTCTAGTTCATATATAAATGAACTCATAACTGGGAAACTCATGTAATTGTAACACAAAATACCATGATTACACAAAATGTCGTTATTACTTCCCTGTAGCAACCAGGATCATATCTTTATTGCAACGGTTAATACTCATTAGCCAATTATTAGTCACATCATCTATCATCTGTCTTCTCAGCTATCTGAGTACTAAGGGACACAGCATTTCCACACGACTTCTAGCCCAATACATTGTCCTAATCTGCTTTTAAGCCAGCCATGTTTCACTTCAAAGGCCGATACTCATCGTTCTGTTCTGTGAACCTTCAATATAGAGAATCAAAAGCTTTTTCTTTTGTGTAACAATATTCTTTGGCGTTTTTTTCTGTATCTCCTTGCTGTGAAGCATAACTGTGTTTACAGACAGGTAGGTGAGAACCTGCCTTCTGAGCTGTGAAGCCTCAAAGTTCAGTGATGAGAAAAGTTTGAGTTTTTCAGTAAACATGACTGAAAAAAAGTGCAAGGTCCTGCACCTGGGTGGAAGCAATCCCAAGCACAGATACAGGCTGGGTGGAGAGTGGCTTGAGTGCAGCTCCGTAGAGAAAGACTTGGGGGTGTCAGTTGATGACAAACTCAACATGAGCCAGCAGTGTGCACTCGCAGCCAAGAAGGCACCAACCAAATCCTGGGTTGTATCAAGAGGAGTGTAACCAGCAGGTCAAGAGAGGTGATTTT
>VZTY01010391.1:0-34908 GCA_013400935.1 Turnix velox | reverse complement strand
GCTGGCCACACTTCTCTTGATTTGGATTTGATTTGGCATCTTCAGGCAGAATCCAGTGCAGTTTCTGAATGGAGCACCGGATGCTAAAGAAAAAGGCTGAGGCTCCTTTTTCCATGAGTGACCAAACTGTGGTCCTCTGATTTCTTGCTGTGTGGTATTTTCTCCTTTCATTCTGCAGATCTGCACTCTCCATGTTCTTCCTACTCTGCTGTGGATGAAAAGGGACCTGTTCTTGTACTACTTGCTCTCTCTGGGGTGTGATGTAGGGTGTAGAGTGTAGTCTAGATCCTTTCCCTCCTATTCATGTCCTAAACCCCTTGGAGGACCATATAGCAACATGGTGGCCAACAGAACAATCTGGCATCTCCTATGGGAGAAAGAGAGGGAAGACTTCCATTGTGCCATCACCAAATAGAGATAGATGAGATGGAGCAGAATATGTCACTATTGCTGTTTGGATCTGGAAGCTTGCCAGCATCTAACTGTTTAATTCTATCTCTTGATGCTTTTATGCCTCCCTTTTAACTAAGTTTTATTAGAAGACACACTAATTTCAAGTGACCTTTCCTCTTGTTTTGTTTGCTTGCTTCTGAGTGTTAGAACTTTTGGATGAAAGCAGATGGCCAAAAGGCAAAAAAACCCCTGATAGATTAGCATGCCATTTACCCTCCAAACTACTTTTAAAATTCCCTTGTGCAAAATTAAAGAAGAGGAAACCAAACAAGTGGAAAGATTTCAATATTTTTCTTTTCCCTCTGCACAGGCAGGGAAATAAAAGAGGGTATTTGTGAAAAGCCACCACAGAATGAGCCTGCAGTCTGATAAACAACAATAACCCTTTTCTTGATACTAATTCCTTTATTATATTTTTAGAGGAATTTAAAAGCCACTTATTTTCCAAAACTGTGATTTCAGGAAAAAGTATAATTTTCACATTTCCTCTGATGTTTTGTAGAGCCTGCTGTGTTATGACATTTTGAGTTTCATCAAGTCACATTAATTTACATTCTCACATGTTTTCTCAGTGGAACCTGCTCTTTGGGTCAATTTTCATTCATTGCTTGATCACTTTAATGTATTTGTATTGTTGAATACTTAGGCTGGATTAACTGATCTTTCCATACCCCATGCTTGCAATTCATTAGCAATCATTTCTCTGCTCTGCACGAAGAAAGGGGAAAAGAAATGAGAGAGATAAAATGAGAGAAAGACAAAGATTTGGAAAGAGAGTGAAGAGCAGTTTAGTTTGCAGCCTGGGATTTGCGTACATTGGGCAATTTTCTCTGATGTGACCAGTGTAGGTTGGTGATCCAGTAGAAACCTTTGTGATAAATGCAGTCACCTGCTTGCAAGCCATCCTTTATTTCAACCTTCTCAAATAGTTGTGTGTTCAAAGGAGTGCAAGTTCAAGTTGGTGTTGGAGATTAGGCTGCCCACAGAGAGTGTGGGCTCTCCTTCTCTGGAGACATTCAAAACCCACCTGTGTGACCTGGTCTAAGTGTTCCTGCTCCAGCAGGGGGATTGGACTAGATGATCTCTCCAGGTCCCTTCCAATCTCTGACATTCTGGGATTCTATGATTTGGACTGGAGCTGGCTAACACAGTCTGTTTGGTCCCATCAGGTCAGAAACCTGGGAGATTTTACAGGCTGGTGGAATGCTACTGCTTGCGGGGAGCTGGGCACAGAGTTCCATATGTGGACTTGTTCCTCACAGCATCATTCTGGTTGCCCTTTGTCTTATCTTGAGGTCCCGATTCACAAATCTGAGCCTCCTAAAACTCTGTTTGTTCAGAGCAGCCAGAAGAGCTGACACAATATCGGCCACTCTTCATTTCCTGATGTAGATAAAGGTCAAATTTAAAACATTAAGCAAAGAAAGCATCCAATTTTGCCTACCCTTTCCCTATATTTATTAAATTAATGACTGAATGAACCATGGTGTTTCACCTCCTCTTGCCACCCTCTGCTGGAAAGCAGCACATGAATACAAAATGAGCAATCAGGCACTCAGAAAGCTTTGCAACCTCTCAGAAAACTCCCGTTGCCTCCTCAATATAAGGATGCTTGATCTTCTCTGGTGCTGCTCTCAAAGCCCTTGCTGTGTACCACCATGAGGTAAGATGGGCTCTGATGCATTTTGTATGCATAGAAGATTTGCTCACCCAGTAGAGGAACTGGGTGAAGAAAGGGAAAAAGAAATGAGAGAGAGATAAAATGAGAGAAAGACAAAGATTTGGAAAGAGAGTGAAGAGCAGTTTAGTTTGCAGTTTCAGTGTGAAAGATATGAGTCTTTCGCACAGTTGAGTCCAGTCAAAGTGATGAGGGGTGAGAATGTCAAGTTTTGGGTGGAAGGAATCCACCTGCACTCACAGACCTATTCTTCCCACACCTAGAATCATAGAATAGTTTGAGTTGGCAGGGACCCTAGCAGTGATGGCATGACATGGACTCCAGTTGGTGACTAACCTCAAGCTTTGTGATTCATCTCCTGTCTTAAAAGCAGCTCCACTGGTGGAAGGAGACAATGCTGGGGTTGGAAAAGTGTCTGAGACAAATATTGTGTTGTTCTGGTTACGTTGTGGGTGTTAGGAGTAACCAGGACATACAGTACTTTTGTTACTGCTGGATTTCAATTCAAACTTCTCCAGCCTCCAACACCTGAGGCCTCTGACATCTAGTGGGAGGTGTCCCCTGCCTATGGCAGGGGGATTGGCACTAGATATTCTTTAAGGTCCCTTCCAAACCCAAGCTATTCTATGATTGGATTCTCTTCTATCTCATGGTGACCTCATTCATGTTTATAAATTTGGAAAGGGTGAGTGACAGGAGGATGGAGCCAGGCTCTTCTCAGTGACCTCTAATGATAGGACAAGAGGAAATGGGTGCAAGCTGGAACACAAGAGGATCCACAGAAATTGGAGAAAAAACTTTTTCAGGGCAAGGATGAGAGAACAGTGGGTGCCCAGAGAGGGTGTGGGGTCTCCTTTTCTGGAGACCTTCAAACCCCACCTGGACACCTTCCTGTGTGACCTGATCTGGGTGTTCCTGCTCCAGCAGAGGAACTGGACAACATGATCTCTCCAGGTCCCTTCTAATCCTTGATATTCTGTGATTTTGTGATCTCTGGGGGAGCTGCCATGAAGGTCCAACAGTGGAAAGCTCTATGGGCTGTGGGGAGACTCTGAAATGCAGTCACAGCCATGGAGAGCCCAGCCTGCCCATTGTAATGTCCTCCCGTCCCTGAATGAGTAGGAGGAGGATGCTGAGGTTGAGCAGAGCAGCTTGCTCTATCAAATCCTTGGGAAGAGGAAGGACTAGGAAGGCTTATCACCTTCTCGTGGATGGCAAGTGATCTGGTGCCATGTGCCCAGCAGGAGAGTGATCAGCTCAGCCCAGGGAATGCAGCACAGATATGTCTGGTAGCTACTGGGCACTGGTGACAGAATGTAATCTGTGTGTTTATGTCCAGAGATTAAAGACCACAAGTGGCTCCAACAGGACGTGCTGTCCTGCCATAGAGAGCAGAAAGGGATGCTGACGTAAAATGGCCTGGCAGCAGTGCTTGGGGGGGAAGGGGGTAGAAGCAGACTCATTTTCTCCTCCAGGCAGCACAGACAGGGATTATTGCTGGTAGGGGGAGGGAGGGAGGCTGGAACAAGGAGAAACAAATCAGCAGTCCAGATGTCGACTCCCTACATACAGTTTCCATAGGCTTTGGAAAGAAAATAGGGCAAAAAAAGCAACCCCAACATAATGTGCCACTGTGCAAGGAGTCCATATATAGTCAGCACTGTGCAATGTGACCTTAAGCAAAACTAATGAGATGGACTGAGTCTCCTCAGTCTTCTCCTGCACCTGTGAACCTGAGGGACAGATTTTTGCAGAGCTAAATGTCAGTCTCTCCCTTCCAGTGGGATGCAGCTGTCTAAATGTCTTGGTCTCTCTTAAGTGATACTGGAGTAGAGGGTGGGAGCAATGGAGGGGAAGTGTGGACTGGTGCAATCCCCTTCTTCATGGCTTTGGCAGCTACAGTCCATATTAACCCTACTTCAGAAATCAGGGAATAATTCAATCCAGGAATCTAAGTGCAAAAAGGGGCAAGCTTAGGATCAATGAGAATTCAAACAGCATTGCAAGTAGAATTCAGACTTAATTAGGGTTGAGAGAAGGAATGCCGAAATGCCAGAGGCTGCCTTGCTTTGGCCCTCAGAGGAAGACAATCCCTAGGAGAAAGAAGTTGTTTGGAAACCTTTCCAAACACCAGGTGTGAGCAGGATCAATGTCTTACCTAAACTGTGGTGGACCTTTTCACTGCTTTTTTGTGTCTCTTCTCATGGGAGGTAACAGTCATCAGAAAAGTTGCCATCTGCATGGGCCCAAAGGTTCATGAAATGAGAATACAAGCAAGAAAAGCAGGTAGCACTCTTCTTGCAGTTAATTTCTGGACAAGGCACTGAGCAACCTGATCTGGTGGAAGGTATCCCTGCTTATGTCAGGGGGGGTTGGAACTAGATGATCTTGAAGGTCCCTCCCAACCCAAACCATTCTATGATTCTTTGATTCTATGATTCTTGCTCCCTTCTTGAAGCTGTTTTCTGTATCCTCAGAGGTGCTGTCCTCCAGGTTGGAGTCCATCAGAGGAAAATGTGCCAAACTTTCTTCTTTTACTCACTTCCAGTTGACAGCAGGACAGCAAATCATCCCCAGCTTGTCATCCCAGCAAAGCTGCTTCTGAAGTGGGCTGCACTGCACAGTATCTGAAGACAGAGATCAATGGAGAACAATAGAAATATAAATTGACAGCACACTAATAATTGTTGGCATTAACTAATCAGATGGGATTTTAAAGTTCACACTGTGAACATTGATATTTTTCTGTGTGATGGGAAGACAGTTTGAACTGATACTTCTTTCTGTTAATAAGTGTTTGAAAGGCTGTTGGAAGAAATTACTGCTGTAGTAATCAGAGCTCTCAGTGTGAAATCGCTCCGTAGCCTTTGAGTTTCATAGAGCAGGAGATAGTCTGCACTGAAAATAGTATGAGCCTTTACTTCCCTACCTAATAACAATGTGAAGGTTATCTTTGCTTCAAATTGTCTTCAGATTTGTTCACCAACCCGTTGTTTTCATGATAATCTCTGAAAGACAGCCAGGGTACTGCCACTGAAGAAATTTGGGGAGTTACCTGGAGGAGAGGGGGTTTCTGCCAACTTCCAGGTGGAGGCCAGATGCCTCCACATATTCCATCAGGCAGTTTGCTACCAGGATGGGGTTACCCCTATAGACTGTCACAGGTCTCTTGGGGAGGGGAACAGGAATGAAGGACACTACCCCTTGTGTTTCCCATAAAACTGCTGGATGCAGCTCCAAGCAGGAGCAGTTCTATTGATTTAAGCAAACGCTGTCATGTTTTTCTTCCCACTGATGAAGGTCAAACTGCATCGGCTTTAGTGGCATCTTTAGACTACAGAGTCCATTAGGTTGGACAGGTCCCTGTGTTTGCACAGATGTGCACTGTGTAAGCTGGGCCATATAAAATAGCCCTGCTGGTTCTTACAGATAGAAACATGTTGGTTCATAAAGATGACAGTGTTCTTAGAATCACAGAATTATTTAAGTTGAAAAAGATCGCTGAGTCCAAATTTTAACTGCCAGGTCTGTTTCTTGAGCACACATTGGTTGTGTGCACATAGTTTAGCTTCAGGTGGCTACACACAATGGCTTCTACCTCTCTTTTGGACTGTGGAAAAACATTATTCCCATCACCCAGAGTGGAACTGAGACTAATACCTTAAGTTATACTGGTGTGCTGCTAGTGAGATACTGGAAGAGGAAGCCCAGAGAGGTGGTGGAGGCCCCATCCCTGGAAACATTCAACACCAGTCTTGATGAGGCTCTGAGTGACCTGATGTCGTGCAGGAGGATGTCCTTGCTCACTGCAGGGGGTTGGACTAGATGCTCTTTAAAGATCCACCCAACTCAATGCATTCTATGATTCAACAGTGCTGTGTGCATGGAATCCAAACCTTCCTTCCTTTTGATGACTGGTGATATTTATGACACAACACTCCTGCAGCATTATGCAAGAAGGAGCCTGGAAATGAGCATTTGACACTTGATCCACATGACAATAGATCTTCTGTCAAGAAGAAAAGATCCGTTAACACCTTCTGATAGTCCTTCCCAGCAGCCTGCTACAGGGGTGAACAGATTTACCCCTTGCATCAAATCAAATCCTTTTGTTTTCTCCTTGTGTTCCCCACTCTCCTTTCTTCCTTTACATTATGATCAATACAGTCTAAGCTCAGGGAATTTTTTTCAGAGCCGTGATTGCAACCTCTAACGTTATAATCCATGGGGTTGCTGGGAGCTTTAAAACATCCAGGATAAATTAATTCAGTGTAAGTAAAAGCTTTGAAGCTAGGAGCATCACCGGGCATTTGAAGCTTAAGCCCTGTTTAGATTACTTGATTAAAGTAGGTCCAAAGCTTCACCAATCAATATATTTTGCTTAGGAGCATTGCTGATACAGAAGCATGTTTAATGGGATGTGCAGGACCCGCCCAGAAGATCTTCTTTTAGAGCACAATGGGAAAATCAGTGGAGAGGGAAAGGGCTCAGAATCCTTGTTGCATTTTTGGGCATGAGAATACTTGCAGCCTGTCATCTGGAATATTGTGTCCAGTTGTGGGGCCCTCAGTTGAAGAAGGACAAGGAACTGCTGGAGAGAGTCAAGTGCAGAGACAAAGAGATGATGAAGGGATTGGAGCATCTCCCTTCTGAGGAAAGGCTGAGGGAGCTGGGGCTCTTTGGCTTGGAGAAGAGGAGACTGAGGGGTCATCATTCATGTTTATAAATATGTAAAGCATGAGTGTCAGGAGGATGGAGCCAGGCTCTTCAGTGACCTCCAATGATAGGACAAGGGGCAATGGGTGCAAGCTGGAACACAGGAGGTTCCACAGAAATGGGAGAAGAAACTTTCTCAGGGTAAGGGTGAGAGAAGACTGTCCCAGGCTGCCCAGAGAGGGTGTGGGGTCTCCTTCTCTGGCAACATTCAAGCCCAATCTGGATGCTTTCCTGTGTGACCTGATGTGGGTGTTCCTGCTCTGGCAGGGGGATGGGACTAGATGATCTCTTGAGGTCCCTTCCAATTCTTGACAGAAATGTTTCTGTGTGAAAGAAGGCAGCAGGGAAATTACAAGAAAATTATAGGCTTGAAAAAGCAGTAACTGATTCTTCTATTAGTTTAAAATGGTAAAAAATGACCAAAAGTACAGAGAGGTGCCTACAAACGTGCATTATTGAAGGGACAGCCCTCCTCTCAGAATATAAGTTGTCCAAGCAGCTTCAGTGGAGCCAAGACTGATGGTCTGGTTACCTGGAAGGCAGCATCTCTGACAGCATTGTATCCATGGGCCAACACTGACAAAAAGACCAATATTTGTACTAAAATTAAGAAAACATTAGCCTGGCTGTTATAGCTGGGAAATACCAGAAGTATAATCTTCTCATTGATTTATTTTTTTCACCTAAGAATAAGACAATGAAGTACAACAGGAAATGTAGGAGAGAACAGGTTCAGTTGGGCTCTTCTTGGTTTTTCAGTGCCAACTCTGGTGATGAGAAACAAGGCTGTCATCTCTATCCCAGTGGAAAACATAATCCATTTAGATTTCCAATTGGACTTGATTAGACATTTAGACAACTTTTTTTTGCAGCAGCCATTTAAATGAATTAGTTCTATTTTCCAACCTTCTGAAGAGATTACATGAGCCAGTCATGCCAGAAAGTACTATAGCTCTTTGAGGAGCACCATGAGGCCTGACTTCACCTTGGTAAGACCAAGCTGAGATACAGGCTGCTCCCTGAGAGGCAAGGACCTCTCCACAGCACCTGGGCAAGGTGAATAGGGCAGGCCTGGAAAGATCAGCAAGATTCTACCAAAAATCCCGAGCTCATCATGCTCCAAAATCAAGTTGGTCAGAGGCAGTGATGCTAAGCAGGGTTGGATACAACCCAGCAATTGCTGGGCAGGTCCACAGTGACAAAGGAGGTCTAGGGTCAAGCTGGGGAGCCAGCCTGCTGGTTGGGATCTGCTGAGAGTCCACAGCTAGGCATGGAGGCTGATGCTCCTACAGGATAGCTTGGGCAAAGAGTGACAGCCCAGGGCTGAGACAAAGTGGGGCTCATGAGTCCATAGGTATAGGTGAAGACCCACAGTAGGACCAATCAGGGCTATGAAGGTCCATTAGTGCCCTGATTGGGCATTTCTAGGAGTTGATACATCAGCAGAAGAGCAACCTGGTCTAGTGGGACGTGTCCCTGCCCATGGGAACTAGATGATCTTGAAGGTCCCTTCCAACCCAAATCATTCTGAGGTCCCTTCCAACCCGGGTCATTCTGTGATTCTGTGATTCTATGATTCTGTGACTGAGTAGATTTAAGGTAAAAACAGGACCAATTTTCAGTAATTTTGCTTTCCAGCCAAGTTTCTTTAACTGTATTTTCTGAAATTTTTCAGGCAGTGTCCTATTTCAGAGTGAAAGGTCTGATGTTTATCACAAATACCAAGGGGTGCCAGGCAGAAAGGCTCCTGCTTATACTCATTGATATAACAAACAAGGTCAGCTCACTTTGTTACATGCCCTTTTGTAGGGTCAGAGGTAGAAGACCTTATAGAGGTTGCACTGGTGGGGAGGATCAGACAGGACAGATGACCCAAAAACTATCAAGGGGTGTTCCATCCAATCTGCCCCATGCTCAGTGTAAAAGCTGAGGGATCAAAGGGGTCAGGTTCTTTTTCCCATGGCTGGAGGACTCTGTCTGTCTGCCTTTGATCCTGATAGATCCAAATACATACCTGGAATGCAATCCCTCATGGTTCAATCTGGGATTTTCTGAGCGATGTGATCCTTTAGACTTGACACTGGTTTTGTGTGTATTTCATAACTGTCTTATTGACATTATTATCTTCTGATTAATCATAGAATCATAGAATAGTTTGGGTTGGAAGGGACCTTAAAGATCATCGAGTTCCAACCCCCCTGCCATAGGCAGGGACACCTCCCACTAGACCAGGCTGCCCAGTGCCTTGTCCAGCCTAGTCTTGAACACCTCCAGAGAGGGGGCATCCACAACCTCTCTGGGCAACCTGTTCCAGTGTTTCACCACCCTCACCGTAAAGAATTTCTTTCTTATGTCTAGTCTAATTCTACCCCCCTCCAATTTATATCCATTGTTTCTAGTCCTCCCATCTGATATTATGTTAAAAATTCCTTCCCCTGCCTTTCTGTAGGACCCCCTCAGGTACTGATAAGTTACTATGAGGTACCCTCTGAGCCTTCTCTTCTCCAGGCTGAACAACCCCAACTCCTTCAGCCTGTCCTCATAGGGCAGTTGCTCCAACCCTTTGATCATCTTCGTGGCCCTTCTCTGGACCCTCTCCAACAGCTCAATGTCCTTCCTGTGTTGAGGGCTCCAGAACTGGATACAGTACTCCAGGTGGGGTCTCACCAGAGCCGAGTAGAGGGGCAAAATCACCTCTCTTGACCTGCTGGTCACACTCCTCCTGATGCAACCCAGGATTTGGTTGGCCTTCTTGGCTGCGAGTGCACACTGCTGGCTCACGTTGAGTTTGTCATCAACTGACACTCCCAAGTCTTTCTCTTCAGAGCTGCACTCAAGCCACTCTCCACCCAGCCTGTGTCTGTGCTTGGGATTGCTTCGACCCAGGTGCAGGACCTTGGCCTTGTTGAACTTCATGAGGTTGGCTTGGGCCCACCTCTCAAGCCTGTCAAGGTCGCTCTGGATGGCATCCCTTCCTTCAGGTGTATCAACTGCACCACACAGCTTGGTGTCAGCTGCAAATTTGCTGAGGGTCCACTCGATCCCACTGTCCATATCTCCTATGAAGATGTTCCATAGCACTGGTCCCAGTACTGATCCTTGGGGAACACCACTTGTCACTGGTTTCCACTTGGACAATGAGCCATTGACTACAACTCTTTGAGTGCGACCTTTCAACCAGCTCCTTATCCAGTGAGTGGTCCATCCGTCAAACCCATTCTTTTCCAATGTAATATTACATTGAAGTGGTTTTAGTTTTCTTTTTAACCCAGAAGTCTCTCCCTTTTTTCCTCATCTGGGAAGGGAAAGAGGTTAAAGAGAGCATCTGTCATCCATTTCTTGGCCAGTTTGTGTGTTTTTATTCTTATGCACATCAGACAGTTGTCCCCATAGTGAGCTCTCAGGTATTTTAGTGGCATTTATGGTCTGCATGAACAAACAGCTGGAGGCATTTGAAGTGATATGAGCTTTGCCTGCCTTGGAGCAAATTATCTTTTCTTCTGCCCCTCAACCAGAAATGATTCTAATTCTACCTTGGAAACACAGCCAGGCACAAGTTATTACTTGGCTGTTTCAAGATGAATTGCTTAAAAAAAAAATAAAACAAAACAAAACAACAATAGTAATCTTCCAACTCATGGAAATAATTAATTAACCCTTAAAACAAGTCACCCGAGTTTGTCTTTAAAACCCAGCTATTCATGACCATGCACAGTCCTCTCTTCTTCTCAGACTTGTCCTACAGACTGGGGTCTCCTTGTGAGCCTTCCAGTGGCTGTAAACATCCCTGTGGGTGGAGATGACACCACCAGCATGATGGAGGTGACTGATTTGATTCCAGCTAGATACTTTGTCACAGGCTATTAATTTTACTGCAGCTTCATTTGAAGGGAGTGGTGAAGCAGCAGGGCAAGCAAACAGCTACTGTCTGCGTGGGAGCAAGAAGTGCCCAAGCAATTAGGCTTCCCCTTCACTGAGTTGAAGCAGACCTCTGTTTGCACATCTGTTTACACTCCAGCTTACTAAAGCAAACACAATGCCTGTGTGAGATGGGACCCAAGAGGTTAGAAGCCAAGTTAAGCTTGAGTTGTCTTTGCAAATAGCTGTAAAAACAGAGAAAAAAAAATAGTGAAACGTACTAACCACCCAGATTTCAGATTTGATGCATCCAGCCTTCCACCATCTAGGGTGGAAGTTGCCTGAAACAGAGCAAAACAGGATAGTGAAAAAGAAGAAAGGAGGATGGAAGGGACAGGGGTTCAAGTCCCCGTCCAGGTATGGGGCTTGTCAGAGCTGATGGTTGGACTTGATGATCTGAAAGGTCCCTTCCAACCTTGATTATGAAACTATGAAACTATGACATTAAAGATCATCTAGTTTCAACTCTCCTGCCATGGGCAGGGACACCTCCCACTTAGACCAGATTGCTCAGTGCCTCATCCAGCTTGGCCTTAAACACCTCTAGGGAGGGGGTATCCACAGCCTCTCTGGGCAACCTCTATCAGTGTCTCACCACCCTCACACCATTCTATGATTCTATGGAGATGTGACATTTTGGCAGGAGAGAAGTATCCTGGGAACCAGATGATGACTCTCTTCCAAGAGCAGTAGCACTAGAGGTCTTCAAGGGGAGATGTTCTGTCCTGGCTGGAGGCCATTCCCTGTAGGATGCTCACAGTATCCAGCTCTTGGAAAACACAGAGAATTTACCAGTGCTCTGGAAAGGATTTTGGTGTCTGAGCTGACATATCACTTTGGATGAGGTGTCCCTGCCCACACCAGGAGGTGGATGATCTTTAAGGTCTCATCCAACCTAAACCATTCTATGATTTTGTTGTCTCACATCAGCATTCATCATCCTCCATCCATCCCACTGGTGGTGCCAGCACTCAGTTTGACTGAGGTTCAGGAAAGTCCCCCTCCAGGAGGTTTTTAAAATAACATTTCTCTTTGGTTACCTGGGTGAGGAACTCACACAAGGCAGCTGAGCACCAGGAGCAGCCACAGTGTGGGGATGTCTCCAAAGCAGAGTAGGCAAAATACTTTAAAAAGCTGAGAAATCTCTCAGGGTGGCAGAGACAGATGAAGCCTTTTAGCTTCCTGCATTAAATGCTGAGCTCTGGTTTCTGGCAGGGCTTCTCCTCAACTCTTTCCCCTCTGGCTCTTGGATGCCTTGGGCATCCACCTCTCATACAGCCAACTCCTCAGCAGCCAGCAGGAGTTTTCCCTTCCCATCCCTTCCCTCTACCTTGCCTGCAAAGCTCAGCACTTCAGAATGCCTGGTTGCAACCTTTTTAGTCAATATTCCCCAAACCCAGGTCTTTTTGGAGGTGGTGACTCACCAGCTGGGTCTCACTGCAGGCTCAGCTCCTCCTGCTGCTGCCCCAGGAGGAGGTGGCAGGTGGTGGCCAGCAGGAAGAGGAACCTCCTGATTGATGACCTGCTTCTTACAATGCTGTAAAATGCCAAGCCAGTGCTGTTTAGTTGCACCCCAAGTGTTGAAACCTCTGTAACCAAGTTGCTGAATGAGCTAGGCTGCAGTAACTGAGTTTATTAATTAGTCTGCTAGTGGCAGAAGAAGGCTATTTTTAAAATCATTGCAGAGATTATGTAAGAGTATGATTAAATCATGGAATCATAGAATGGTTTGGCTTGGAAGGGATGAAAACAGGCCAGGGACACCTCCCACCACACCAGGTTGCTCAAAGCCTCATCCAGCCTGGCCTTAAACACCTCCAGAGATTGAGGGGGAATCCACAACCTCTCTGGACAACCTGTTCCCTGCATCACAGACCGTGCTTCAGAGATGGCCAAATAAAACTGCTGAAGGAATGACAAGAGAATGTATTTCTTTAGAAGGCCTCTCTCCTTGCCTCTCCTAATTAAGGCCAACATCATCAACCTCTCCTCTGTCATTCCAGCCCATCCTTCTTTGTCCTGTTCTGTTTTACCAGTGGACCATTTGGGTTTTAACACTGGGGATGTTCCTCTGCTGCATCACCCTGTCCTGAGCAGATGAGTTTTCACACAATGTCAGGGAATGGAAGGGACCTGGAGAGATCATCTAGTCCCATCCCCCTGCCAGAGCAGGAACACCCACATCAGGTCACACAGGAAGGTGTCCAGATGGGGTTTGAATGTCTCCAGAGAAGGAGACCCCACACCCTCTCTGGGCAGCCTGGGACACTCTTCTCCCACCCTCACCCTGACAAAGTTTTTTCTCCTATTTCTGTGGAACCTCCTGTGTACCAGCTTGCACCCATTGCCCTTGTCCTGTCATTGGAGATCACTGAGAAGAGCCTGGCTCCATCCTCCTGACACTCATTTTCCATGGAATTTCTTGCCACTCTTTGATCTGTGTTTGACAATGATGTGGGTGACTTGGGAGAGCTTCAGACTCCTAATATGAGGGTGAAGAATTCAAGTCCCTGTCCAGCTTGTCAGAGCTGGGCTGGTGGTTGGAATTGATGATCTGAAAGGTCCCTTCCAACCTAGATGACTATGAAATTTCCTCTGAAGTTTAAAAACTTTTAAATGATCTTTTATAGATTGCACGTGCCCAGCCAAAGCATCACACAGTGCTAAGAGCTAAAGATATATTTACCTATATTATTTCTTTAAGTAGTTGGCATCACAGAAACTATTGTTATTTAATTTCCTGGCATTTGGCAGGAGCTGGAGCACGTAAAACAAAGACTTCAGTCATCATTTCCATGCTCTCCTTTCTCCCTAGGCACCTCCCCCAGACAAGCAAGCACAAGCCAGCAGTACAAATTCAGCCTCTATATGTGGTGTCCATAGTAACAGATATTGTTGTGTAAAGAAAGGACTTCAACATGGAGGCCCTGCAGACTGAGGCATCACTGAGATCACCCCTCAACCTCCTTCTCTTCAGGCTAAACAACCCTCAGGTGCTCCCTTTGGAGGAGCTTTTGGAGGATTTGTCCTCCAAAATCTTCACCAGCTTTGTTCATGGAATCATAAAATGGTTTGGGTTGGAAGGGACCTTAAAGATCATCGAGTTCCAACCCCCTGCCATAGGAAGGAACACCTCCCACTAGATCAGGCTGCTCAGTGCCTTGTCCAGCCTGGCCTTAAACACCTCCAGAGAGGGGGCATCCACAATCTCTCTGGGCAACCTGTTCCAGTGTTTCACCACCCTCACCGTAAAGAATTTCTTTCTTATGTCAAGTCTAAATCTACCCCCTTCCAATTTACATCCGTTGTTTCTGGTCCTCCCATCCGATATTATATTAAAAAGTCCTTCCCCTGCCTTTCTGTAGGACCCCCTGAGAAGTTACTATGAGGTCCCCCTGAGCCTTCTCTTCTCCAGGCCCTTCTCTAGATGTGCTCAATGTCTTTCTTGTAATGAGGAGCCCCAACCTCAACACAGTTTGAGTCCCCAAACCTTCACATCTCTGACCCTGCAGCTGCTGAACTTCAGTGAAGAGCCTGCAGGAGCATCCAGGCAGTCACACTCAGTAGCTCCATGGTCTGGGTGAGAATATCACAGGATCAGAAGGGACCTTCAAAGGACCAACCCCTTGCAGTGAGCAGGGACATCCTGCACTACATCAGGTCACCCACAGCCTCAGCAAGCCTGGCCTTGGATGTCTTCAGGGATGAGACCTCCACCTCCTCTCTGGCCAACCTCTTCTAGTGCTTCACCACCCTCATGGCAAAGAACTTTTTCCTAGTTTTCCTTTTTATATTCTTTTTACTCACGCTCTGAAAAGGTGATCTAAAGCAGTTTTCTTCTTTGACTCCAGACTCAGAGAAGGCTGAGAAGGCACCAAACTGGTGAACAAAGACCATTACTGAGACCTGCAGCTGCCCAAAGCCACCAGAGGAAACCCTCAAGTGTTTGAAGAGGAGGAAACCTCCTGGTTGCTTCCACAGCTGAGGTTTTGAAGCTCTTGGCTCCACAGCATTTCCTCCTGCAAACAGTTCCCTTCATGCCACAAGGTAAAAAAATCCCCAAAAACATTGACCTGGCAAAAGAATGAAGAGTCTTGATGCTACGGAACCAGAATAAAGCCTGGGGAAGGTTGATGCAAAGACTAGAAAGCCCCATTTTTCAAGATTTTATCTTTATACACCACTAAACATATCTTATCACTTATTACTCACCTGGTTGTTGGGAATTTCAAGAATCCCCCATAATATTCCCAGTGAAATGAGCTTTTTCTCCAGGTGAGAAAAGAAAATTACCCCCCCCTAATAAACATCAGCTTAAGTCTGTCTCACCTTTTTGACATGACAGCAAATTAATATGAATCATAGAACCACAGAATGCATTGAGTTGGAAGGGACCTTCCAAGGCCACCTTCAGTGAGCAGGGACATCCTGCACTAGATCAGATTGCTCAGAACCTCATCAAACCTGGCCTTGAATGTCTCCAGAGATGGGACTTCCACCACCTCTCTGGGCCTGGAAGACATCCCACAGGGGCTGGAATTGCTTAGTTATGAATAAATTTCCTAAAAAAAACCCCAAAACAAACCCTACTGATGTTCCTCTCATGTTCCTTCTTAACACCTGGCACATCCTGAAGCCAATATTCACACAATATTGTTCAATTGATGCAACTCAGTAATTTTTATTGCAACTGGAAGACAATACATCACAGAAACTTTATGGTAGGTTTTGGGAGAAGTGTTATTTACAATAATAATAATCGATGAGATAGTTTGTCTTTGGCAATATGATTACACATCAAGGAAATGTAAAATGCAAGTATGCCTCTAAAAATCAACATTTTTTTTTTTTTTCATAGTTCCTAAAGATCAGCTGATTGCACTTGTCTCTTCGGACTGCTCATTTAGGTAAACACAAATACAACTTAACATCACTGTTCATTCCTTGTCACAGTTTGTATTTTGATATTGATGAAATTGGCAGTTTCAGACGCCAAGTACAGGAAAAAAAAAAAAGAAAAAATAAAAAAAAAAAATTAAATTGGCTTATCACTGTACTAAATTATTGGCCAGTTAAGGTCCTGTTGACCCTTAAGCATTGACACTAAATCTCTTGGTCTTTTTTGATTGCTTTATCACTTTTTTTTTTTTTTTCTGTAAAAGAAAATATTTCAGAAATTACAGAGTATAAAAAAAAATAAAAAATGTACAAGTCCATAATGCTTTTCATACACACACACAAATCATTCCCTCTCCCTCCCTTCCCCACCCTCCCCAGACATTTTACATCATGGCAGTTTTAAGTAGTGAGTGTGAATGATGCAGGCATGGAACTGGTTAGCAAATACAGGTATGACTTTTTCAATTGACCCACACACACACACACTTAGGAAATGTACAATGCTCTAGGAACTTAAAAACATACTCAAGTTTAATGTAATCTGAATGAAAAAAAAAACCAAAACAAAACAAAATCTTGGGATTTCAGACCAGAGTTAAGAAAAAAAAAAATCTAAGAAAAAAAAACCCCTCTAAAATCAAATGAGAAACATTTCTAGATGATTCAGCCAATCCACAATCCAGGATGTCATTTTGCATCCAGTAAAATGCACTCCAAAACTGAGAGACAGTTATTTATCTCTTAAAACCCTCAGATGGTGGGCTCTTCTAACTGCTGGCCTGATCTGAAATCCAATGAAAATAAAAAAAAAAAAACAACCAAACAAAACTGAACCAAAAAAAACCAAACCCTCCTTCCACCGCCTGTGAAAGGAGGGTACATCAGGATGATCTTCCCCCTCTCTTTGCAAAAGGAAAGGTGATACAGTAGAAAAAAACCCCCATTCTACAGCTTCAGATAAATTATACTTTGTTTCAATGCAAAAAGAAAATCCAAACTCCCCAAAACCCAGGAAAGGCTACTTGTTAGAACAACTCCAAAATCACCTTGAAATCATTTTCTGGTTTTATAAATGTACACCAGCAAAATACAGCACCATAGACACGTTGGGTTGAGACTTTTGTGGTTTTTTTTTGGTCAGTGAAGCTAGTACTTGTTTGCTGAACTGTGGAAGAATCAGAAGGTCATGTACATGAGCAAAGATAAAGCAACCCAGCTGACAAGTCTCTGCTTAATTCAAGAATAACCAGTACTAAAAATAAAGACGCAAAAAAAAAAAAAATTTAAAAAACAAACCCTAATAAACCACCATCAATTAATACTTTAGAGTAAAAAGGGGGATTTAACAGATGAATTCACGATGGATGCAGATTTATACAGAACACCAGATGTTGTGTGTAAAATCCTTATAAACTCCAGCTTGGAACAGAAAACACACAAAAAAATGTAAAGTTTTTTTTTGTTTTGTTTTTGTTGGTTTTTTTTTGACTTACACATCCCATTTCAAAGGAAAAGAGAGACATCATTACCACTTGGTAAGTGTGCTAAACTGCAATAGAAACCAAAGAGAAATTCAAAAAGTTTGGCAGATAACTAAGAAGAGGGTTATCACTTAGGTTATATAGCAAAGTGTTGATGTATATTACATAGAGTAGTATAAATAATAAAAAAGTATTATTTTAAATTAGATCACAGTGCTGCATTATGTGCATAACAGTGTTTTTTTTTTGATAGATTACTGGAGGGCTGTGAAGAACACTACTAAAACTTAACTAGTCAGACGGTCAACACTGATAAACTCGGTTACAATCAGGAGGATGTATGGTTCAGATGCTCTTTTGGTGGCAAAGTCAAGAAAAATGGTTCAAAAGATTGCCTAGAAAACATGCCAAGAAGCTTGTTCAGGCAGCACTGACACACCTGAAGGAGCTGGGTTTGCATTCTTCATGAAGTGAAGTAAAATTGTGTTGCCTCTCAAACTGGAAATGTCTTCTGATAGATTTGTTTTTATCCTGCAGCAATGTTTTCAAAAATGCCTAGGGCCAAATCCAAGTTCAAATGGGAATAAAAGTGAAAAGGTAAAGATTTCCAGGAGCACTTGGCTGTTAAGAGCACCACTGACTTGCCAAGGAGATAAGACACCTTCAGGTTGTGCCCATCTGCATCTTTAGATGATTTGGGAGCCAAAATCTTGGTGAAAAACAATCCCAGCTGCTGAGAAAACAGGTCAAAGTTTTGGTTTGGTTGTTTTATCCCTCGTGCCTTTTTGGGTACAGGTCAGGATTTCAGTCTCTGCCACAGAACTCTACTTCACTCCAGCGAAGAATGCAGCCCCCAAAGTTTCTCTCTTATCATTTTCCAAAGGTGGACAGTAACTTGGTTGAACACTGGGAGCTGATGCACCTCCTTTTAGGATTCTCTTCTCCTGTCAATGTAGGAGAGGAGCCACAATATGGACCTCAACAGAATTGCCAGTGAGAAGAGGATACAGTCAGAGGACACCTCTCTAATCCTACACCACACAGCTCCTCACTCCCACACCAGGTTTTTTCAGCTCTAAAAAACCCTGTGATCACAGTAAAACTCTGGCTGGTTTTGCCAGGAAAGGGTCAGAATCAGACTGCTCTTACAGACAGCTACAAAGGTGATAGGTTAAAGCTGTTGGAGACCTGTGCTTGAGTTTTGAAAAATCTGCATCTGAATGCCAGAGGACATCCATGTGCAAGGCAAGAGGCAGGTTCCACCTCCCTGCAGATGTTGGTGAAACCTCCTCTTGGCATCAGCTCTGGCTGCAGAAAGCATATTCCAGAGGAACCCACCATGAAGTCCAAGCCACCCTTCCCATTCCCACCTATCCCAAACTCACCACTGGGTGCTGGGCTTCACCACCCCAGCCCCAAAAACCTGTCCTGGAGAAACTTTCAATTTGGCAATACTGATAGAGTGAGGAAAAGGGCAAGTTCAAGAGCTTTGACATCTTCTCACTCCAAAATGGCTTTAACAAGGAAAGCAAAGGAGTAAAAACCAAACCAGCTCACGGCTGCCAAGTGAGAGAGTTCATAATACAGTGCAATTACCATTCTGTTTTGGCATGATTCACTCAAAGTAGAGACAACTGGATTGGAAAGCTGACTTTTTCTTTTTTAAAAAAAATAATGATTTTTTGAGAAAGGTTTCTGTCTCAATTCTTACAAACTTTTCTGGATAAATACAACCAGTCCTGACAAAGCTGCCACTGTCAGCCAGGCACAAAAACCTATCTAAGGGTGACTCCTAAATATCTGATTCAATTCCAACTTGGATACTTCTCCTCAAGAGGGAGAGTCAGGAAGGACAAGTTGTTTTTCAACTCCAGAACTACTCTGTTGATGGCACTAGACCTCAGCCAACCTGCTGGTTCCTTGACATAACTTTGTCAAGTCTTACTGAGTATTAACCTCCTTAACAGGCCAAACTAGGAGCAACAAAATTTACATGAGAAACAGATGCTTGCCACCATTTTAGGTTTACCATCAAGTATGTCATGGAGTTGTTGAAGTCTTAGATAGATTTTATAGATATATCTATATATATATATATATGTATATCAAGATAACTTGCCTAATTAGATACTTATGCAAAGTGACTGTTTCCTAAGGTCAGCAATACTAGTGGTAATTATATATTTTAGCCACCAAGAATCCACATTAATGAATGGTTCAGCAGGTATTGATCTCATCTGCAGCAACAGTGAAGCTGCTCTGGAATGAAAAGTGCCAACTGTGGGCAGAATGTGGCCACACAACCCCACCACTCTCTCTGGAGGACAGAAGAGTGTTATTTTCTGCCACTAAATGTGGCTTCTCTACCTTGCTCTTTGATAAATATAAAAAAACCACTCTCAAGCTGGTTCAGCAAAGGTGGCAGCAAACTGATACTGTAGAAGTTTCACCTTTCAACCAAGACTTCACCTCTTCCCAAAGATGAAGGACTATGTCTGCATCTTCATGGCCTGCCCACTCTGCCTTAGGGAGCATGGATCTGGGAAGAAAACAACCATCCCAGTGCAGTCACACGAGGGAAAAGCAGTGGCTCCTTCATCTCTCTGCCACCTGGCCAAGGTGTTGTCTCCAACTTTATCTTAAGAGCTGCAGGCAGCTAGCAAAAATTAGCATCCATGCACTCCTGGCTTAGCTAAAACTGGGAATCAACCTAAAAAAACTCTGCTGCCCCCAGTGTGGAGCACAGGAACAGGTCCAGACCACACCATCCTTCACCTTCCTCAGTGAACACACACCAGGACCATCTCCAAATGCCACCTTTAGTTCACTCCATTGAGCGAGAATTCAAACTCTTTACTCATTCTCCATAAACTAAATCCATCTTGGTTAAAAGTCCTGTCACAAATGGTTGTTAAGGATAAAAAGAAACCTATTCATAAAAAAAAAAATCAGACAGTTTTCCTTCTGATAAGTCATTTGTACCTGGGATTTTCTCCTTTTGCCTCTACTGTATTCCAAGTGTAGAATTTTTTTCATGCCAAATTTGTGAATCCAGATGAGAGAGCCTGTCTTACTTTACAGCATCCCTCTGCTGGAGGGATCTCCACTGTCACTGTCACCATTACCAGGACACTTTACCTGAATCACACTCTCTAACACTGGTTTTTCTCTGGACACCTCAATAAAAAGGCTCTTCACTCCCTTTTTTCTTTTTCTCATGGCAAATTAACAAAGCTATTTCCTTCTCTACTTATTCCTGAATCAAATCAGAGAGTTTTCCTTAATTAAAACCTCCCATTAAATCTCTTGATTCTGTCATACACACTCACTACTAAATTTGCCCTCAGATTATTGCGTCATGTTACACATGTACAGACGAAGAAAGGATATATCTTTACTTTTTTTTTCTTTTTTTTTTCTCTTTTTTTTTGTTTTTTTCTTAAACAGAAGTAGGGAGAGGGGGGCTGAATGTGCAGACAAGGCAGTATAATTCAACCATCCAAGCCCTACCAGAGCATGAAGATTTTATTTTTTAATTTTTTTTTTTTTTAATATTGCAGAGTAAGTTCCCCAACAGTCAGTGTTTGTCCCTGAAGAAGGTTAAACCTTAAACACCTGCTTCAAAAAAACCCCAACAACAAAAAAAAAAAAGGAACCAAAACGAAAAGAAAATAAAACCCCCCAAAAAAAAAAGAAGAAAAAAATAATAAAAAGAAACAAACTCTAAGCCTAAGGGCTTAAAAATTAGAGGCATAGCCTTTTTCTCTATTTTCTATATTTATATGAAAATAATTCATGCTTCATGCTAAATACATTATTTACCTTACAAGAACTTTTGTCATCTTTGAATAAAAAAAATCGTTTGCTTTTCGTTTTCTCCTTCTAACCCCTCCCACTTTCCCTCCCCTCCCCCCAAAGGAATCCATGCAATGTGGATCAAACTTCTTCTGCTGGCTACGCCGGATGGTTCTGGAAATCTGCTGTCACTTTTGGCCCAGGTGACACCTGACTGAGGGTCACTGCTCACTCCTTCCTGAGCTCTTCTGTCCAACTTCTCAGTTTTTACCCTTTACTAATGTGCTGTCCTTTTTTCTTTTTTGATTTTTAAACCCCAGAATACTACTAAGTGGCAGGTTTTGTAGCTTGGTTTTCCCAGTTAGATCAAGATTTGATCCACAGAAGAAGACTCTTAATGTGTTCTCCTTCCTCACTGTGATTTCTTGGACTTGATTGCTTTTCACTCAGGCAGTTTAGAAGTCATAGCTATTTTTTATAGCTATTTTTTTCCCTATTACTATTACTTTTTTTTTTTTTTTTTTTTTGCAGGCAGTGCCAATCTTCGGGCTTATGGCTTTTTTTTTTTTCTTTTTGAACATTCTTTTAATTTTCTATAGAAGACAGAATTCAGTGATTCACCATGATGCT
This sequence comes from Turnix velox, assembly GCA_013400935.1. NCBI lineage: Eukaryota > Metazoa > Chordata > Aves > Charadriiformes > Turnicidae > Turnix > Turnix velox. Next base: position 13,338 of record VZTY01010391.1, on the reverse strand, counting down.
ACTAACAGTGTACCTCCCTCCCCTTTTCTTCTCCTGGTTTCACCAAAACCCATTTGCATACACAGTTCAAACTTCCACACACTTCTGTTCTCAGTCTCCACCTCCACATGGGTCTTGGTTTGATGCTGAGAAGGATGTGGCTTTTCTTCCCCCACCCCACATCTCTTCATTCCCATTCACCTCTAACTCCATCATAAGGCCATTAGGAAAAGATTCTTAAGGGCCACAACTGAATAATTACTTAATTACACCCAATTATCCTCCCATCCCATCAATGTTGACACCACTGTGTTTTCAACCAGGCATTTTTTGCCAAGCTGGAGAAAGAAATGGTGATTTTGGCTCTGTTTGTTGGGGTTTTTTTTGTTGTTTTGTTACCCTTTTTTTTTTTGTCTTCAGGTAATGAAAAGCTTTTTGTAAATTAGCTGAGTGTCACTATGAGTTCTATGGCTTCAATCTCCTTTAAAAAGAAAGAAAAGAAAAAAAACAACTCTTAAGGGTCAAAAAAAAAAACCAAAAGAAAAAGGAAAAAACCCCCAGAATGAAACAAAATAAAATAAAACAAAACAAAAAGAGGAAAAAAAAATTGCTGATATTGCCACAAATCATTAGAATTCACCTGACGTGCTGAAACGAAACTTTTTTTTTTTTTTTCTCCAAAAGTTCAAACAAATCATGGATTTGTTCTAATTTTTCGTGGTTTCCTTTTGCTCCTTCTGCCCCTTTGCCGTCCGATTGGTGATGTTGTTCAAACAGGAGCGGATCCCTGCCAAGTGCAGGAGGGAGCCGGCTGCTTCCTTCATCTCCTCATCATCACTCTCGGGGGGCTTTTCCGTGCGTCTCTTTTTAAGGGGCAGCGTGTCACTGGGAGCTTTTTTGGCCTTGGTGAAATGCTGCTGCTGCTGCCTCTTCTTGTGCTGGGAAGCGTAGCCGCTGTCGGCTAAAGAATCCTTGCTCTCCTTCCCCTTCTGCTTCTTGTCCTCCTCTTCTGTCTCGCTATGGCTCTCGTGGAAGCTCACCTCGCTCCCCTCGCTGCTGTCTTGGCTGCCTTTAGTCGCAAACTCGTACTGGTCGTCGGCAGAGGAGGAGGAAATGGAGTCACTGGCAGGGGAGGTGCTCCTGTGGTTGGAAGATTTGGCACTGCTGTAGTTGTGATCCTCCTTGGGATCCCCGCTGACCAGGGGGGAGGCGCAGGAGGGTTCGCTCTCCGTCCGCAGCCGGCAGTTGGAGATCCCGTTCCTGCAAAAAAAAAACAAAACAAAAACAAACCCCAAAGCCAAGGAGTTCTCAGAACCTGCTTCACATGAGCAAAGGAAAAACAGATTAACCCACAGATTATCTACAATCATGACTGGAGAAGGCTCAGGGGGGACCTTATTGTAACTTAGCAATACCTGAGGGGGTCCTACAGAAAGGCAGGGGAAGGACTTTTTAATGTGATATCGGATGGGAGGACCAGAAACAACGGATGTAAATTGGAAGGGGGTAGATTCAGACTTGACATAAAAAAGAAATTGTTTACAGTGAGGGTGGTGAGACACTGGAAGAGCTTACCCAGAGAGGTTATGGACACCCCCGCTCTGTAGGTGTTCAAGGCCAGGCTGGACAAGGCTCTGAGCAGCCTGATGTAGTGGGAGGTGTCCCTGCCTATGGCAGGGGGTTGGAACTCGATGATCTTTAAGGTCCCTTCCAACCCAAACTATTCTATGATTCTATGACCATGTCCCAGCAGGCTCAAAGCTTGACTCAAAACCCAGGAGCAAGAGGGTGGAGGGTGGTGACTCAAGCAAGGGGATGGCCAATAATCAGCCATGGCTGAGCTGTTCTCTTCTGCCTTTCACAGAGCCCTAAGGATGTNCAGGATGAGGGTGGGAGAAGAGTGGCCAAGGCTGCCCAGAGAGGGTGTGGGGTCTCCTTCTCTGGAGACATTCAAACCCTACCTGGACCCCTTCCTGTGTGACCTGATCTGGGTGTTCCTGCTCTGGCAGAGAGATGTGACTAGATGATCTCTCCAGGTCCCTTCTAATCCCTGACATTCTGGGATTCTTTGAACTACCACATGATAAGCTGCTCTAAAATCCAGTCCTGCCAGCCTCCTGCTGTCCCTGCAGTGTTTCTGCACACTCATGGTGTGTTGGATTAAAACCTTTTCTTAAACTCACACCCAGAAGTCTCCTAAGAGGTGACACATCCAGGCTATTACTACTCTTTGCCTTAAAAAATGAGAAAGTTCTTAAGGTTTCAAAGAATGGACCTCATAGAATCATAGAATGGTTTGGGCGGGAAGGGACCTTCAAGATCATCTATTTCCAACCCCCCTGCTATGGGCAGGGACACCTCCCACTACACCTGGTTGCTCAGTGCCTCATCCAGCCTGGTCTTAAACATTTGTAATTTTACTATCTGGCTTCTAAACATTTGGAATTATTTAACACAGCTTGAGACACACACTGTCCTTCAACATAACAGTTCTGAGAGGGACAGAGATACCTTGACAGGTCTTGAAAAGCTTAATTTGTGTGTATTTTGTGGCATTTAAAATCACAGGAAAGAGAGAATTTCCTCCAAATTCCCAAGTCAGAATGCAAATTGGAAAGCAAAAGAAGGTCCTGGCTTCTTTGCAGAATGAGCAGGAGAATGTTTATCCATTTCTGAAGGGTGGAAAATATGAGTGGTGTCTAATCCCCCAGTTCCCATTCATCTAATACTCTTGTCTGAGCAGCTTGTTGGAAGAAGAAGCAGGCTTTTGTGAACAGGACAGTGCTAGGAGGTTGCAAATTCATCAGTCATCCCAAATGTTCTTATTTATTCTCAAAGAAATGTACAGAATGGAGGGCCAGTTATTAGCAAAAGGAAGCCAACCTCTTGCCAACCTCTTCTGCTCAGCAAGATGATTTTTTTCCCTTGGATTTTTTTTTTTTTGAGCAGCTTTATGATCCATAAATTATAGACAGAACCCAGGAGGAACATACAAAGCTCCTTCAATTATTAATAACTAAATGCAGTGTCATTCATGATTGTGCAGCTGCATTTACTCTGTGATGGTTTCCCACTGGAGGGGATTGTCATTAGAGGATGCCAAATACTTAGAAGAAGAAATCACCCATAGAAAAACTAGTTGTAAGGTGAATTTATAACCAACTCCTTAAGATCAGTCATTATGGGGGAGCATGTGATGTATTTTAAGTGACAGATTCTTCATTTTTAGGGGAAATTTACATTTAAAGTTGGTGGAAATTAGCATGAATTAGCATAAAATTAAAGCCACTGGATTTTTACTTGGCAGCTAATAGTCAGAGCAATGACAGGCTCAATAGAAATCACACGCTACTAATTTTCCATTTAAAAAAAAAAAAAACCAATAAATTCTTGCTCCATGGAAACAAACCCAGGACAGAATAGGTGGGAATTCAAATGGGATTCCTACTGACTGGGTTATTAGGGAAGGAGGATTCTAACAGATGGGATTTAAATCAAGATGCCCATATTCATCCTATTAGATCCACTCTTATTTGTTAGGGGAAGAGATTATCAATAAAAGGGAAGTTACAGTTCCATGGAGCAGAGCAAAGCACATGCCAAAAAGACATCCCTGATCTACACTTTCCCCCCCACTTTAAATCTCCAGTGTTTGATTTTGCACAAAGGGGATATCACCTGGATCCAAAAGCTCTGCCCATGGGACTCACTCCTGATCCCAATATTTAAAAAAAAAAAAAAGGTATAAAACCAGAATGAGAGGCCTGAGGATCACAGGAGTGATGTCCTGGGGGAAGGTGTTAGCATCCCACAGGGACTGACTGCAAATAGGGATGATGACAAAGAAAAAAAAAGGCAAAAAAAACCCCCAAAACCAAACAAAAAGCAGGTGAAATAAAAGAAATCATAAAGAGAAATAAAAATGGGAAGAAAGGAAATGCCAAAAGACTTCAGAAGAAAGGCATCTATGATGGAACTGGGCAGGAAATGGATAGCATTTGCATCTCAGAAAAAAAATCTTTGGTTTTCAACTTACATTTTGAAAGATTTCCAACCAGTTCTGCTTTGGGGGAATAAAAGAAGGAAGAGAAAAGCAGGTCAAGGAGAGAATTAGCAAAAAGAAGTGAAACGGAGTTAAGACACAGGCAGAATGTTTCAAAAGATCAAAAGTCACACCCTCTGAAAATAAATCAATCTGATTTGTACCTTGATAGGCAACAGCTCAAACATAAGATATGGAGAATTACTTACAAATGATAGGAGATTAGTAAGAGCTGAATAAAAGAGTATCTCAACCATTCACATCCTGTACATGCTTCTGACACCTTCTAAAACTTGATTTTGCTCTTCTGCACAGTCACACACTCGGTAAGAAATGGACACATCAACTACTCAGTCCAATCTACATCACCACTGAGCAGAACTCCCCTGGCTTTCACAGGACAGATTTTGGCCACCTCAATCTATTTTTGCTCATCATTTTGGCTGTAGCTCTAACTTTTATCACTGAAACTTGCTCTGATGTTTGCATTCTTTTCAAATCATGGTGGGGAAGAAAATGTATTTAAGAATCCTTAATAGTGAGGGGAAATTTCAAAGGAGGATTTCAAGGAATACTTTATTTATTTCCTCCCCGTTCAGAACTTTCTATCAATATTTTTTGATATTTTTTATATTTTTTGATATTTTATATATTATTTGATCTATTTTTACATGTTTCAAAGCAGTGGCTTTGTTTTTCGTGCTTATAAATATGGAAAGGGTGAGTGCCAGGAGGATGGAGCCAGGATATTCTCAGTGACCTCCAATGATAGGACAAAGGGAAATGGGTGCAGGATGGAACACAGGAGGATCCACAGAAATAGGAGAAGCAGCTTTTTTAAGGTGAGGGTGAGAGAAGAGTGTCCCAGGCTGCCCAGGAAGGGTGTGGGGTCTCCTTCTCTGGAGACATTCAAACCCCACCTGGACACCTTCCTGTGTGACCTGATCTGGGTGGTCCTGCTCTGGCAGGGGGATGGGACTAGAAGATCTCTTGAGGTCCCTTCCAATCCCTGACACTCCATGATTCAGTGTTTATTTCTGTCCCTCTGCTTAAAGTATCCCTTCAGCTCCCATGAGTACATCACAGAGGGGAAAGGGAATGCAATGCTACTGTGTGTTTGTTAGTCTGATCAAGCCAGTAATAAGAAAGAAGACTAAAAATATACAATGAAGAATTATAAAAGGAAATACCTACCAATTCCTTTAACTAAGCAAAAATAATCTATTCACAGATATAATTTTACTAATGCTTTGGCATCTACACTTACTGGCACATGTTACTTGTGATTAGTTTATTTAATCACCGCTTGAAGGGAGGAAAAAATAAACAAAAAAAAAGAAATAATATATAAGAATATATAAGGATAAGAAATGAGGCCACCTAGGCCTAAGGAAAACTGCAAACATCATAGAAATCATAGAATGGTTTGGGTTGGAAGGGACCTTAAAAATCATCTGGCTCCAACCCCCTTGAGATTGTCTTCTGAATGTACTGAAACTGCAGTTCAAACAGCTCTAATCATTTATCAGCTTCCAAGTTTGGGCTCTTCCAAAGGGATGGTGTAATTGGGAGCACCTTTTGATTGTGTAGAGTGTCTTCCACCTCACCAAGAACACAGAATCATAGAATGATCGTTGGAAGGTTTCTCCAAATGTCATCTAGTCCAAGCCCACTCCAGTGAGCAGGGACATCAGGTTGCTCAGAGCCTCATTAAGCCTGGCCTTGAATGTCTCCAGGGATGGGGCCTCCACCACCTCTCTGGGCAACCTGTTCCACATGCATATTGGCAGATGCACTGGCCACTTTCATAGAGAATATGGTCACAGAAGTCCTCCTGAATAAAGATCTGAAAGCTCTTTTTCAGTGGTTGCACACAGAAGGGGGAAGAGCTCGCCATCAAAGCACAACCAACTCCAGGCTCTGCTGCCTAAAATTTGTTACCTTTGTAAGTCAGTTATTTTCTTTTCTACACATCCAGACAATCAATGCATTTGCTTTTAGAGTCTCTCAGGGAAGTGGAGGGGGAAATATGGTCTGCCAAAAATACATCTGATGGATCTGGTGTTAGTTAGAGACAAGCTACACGCCGGGTGGCTTTGAAGCCTTGTTTTCCCCCTGCTGTCTTTGGGTGGGTCTTGGACTTGTCAGCCCCAACGTGGGAAAACAGGGATGGTAAACAAGCTAAAAGTGGTGTGAGGAAAGCAAATAAAAAGCTGCTGTCAAAACACACCCAATTATGCTCTGCTGTGGAGATTTAAAACCAGAGGATGTTTTTTTTCAAAGGAAAAATAGTGTGGGATGCCACTAGCATTTGTAGGAGGTTGGAAGGAAAAGCCTATTTCACAGAAACACAGAATATCAGGGATTGGAAGGGACTTGGAGAGAACATCTAGTCCCATCCCCCTGCTGGAGCAGGAAGACCTAGACCAGGAAGGGGTCCAGGTGGGGTTTGAATGTCTCCAGAGAAGGAGACCCCACACCCTCCCTGGGCAGCCTGGGACATTCTTCTCTCATCTTCACCCTGAAAAGGTTTTTTCTCCTATTTCTGTGTAACCTCCTGTGTTCCAGCTTGCACCCATTGCCCCGTGTCCTATCATGGGATGTCACTGAGAAGAGCCTGGCTCCATCCTCTTGACACTCACCCTTTACACATTTATAGATTTATAGGTTTATGCCAAAAGCACAAGTTAATTCTGCACTCTTCTCCTGCTATTCTTCATTCATGGGAAATGGTGGATTTGCAAAATCACCTTTCAGTGGGTTTTTGTTTTTAATCCAAATCACTTCATTCAATCACACTTCATTGTATATATAGAAAAGTGAAGTAGTTATGTGAGAACAAGCAACACATCAATACCTTGTGCAGGAGCAAAACACACTATTTTCAGTCACAGTAAGAACAGCACCATAAACTTTCCTACTAATGGGAGCTGACACATCAGGAATCACAAATCTCAGCATCTCAGTCCCATGGTTTTGGCCTCCTTTCTGGACAACAGATGAGACAAGCTGGATGCTTGATGCCTCCAGCTAATCACAACTGCAAGTTTAACCCAAGACCAAACTTGCTCTTACAATGTTTTAGAATCATAGAATAGTTTGGGTTGGAAGGGACCTTCAAGATCATTGAGTTCCAACCCCCCTGCCATAGGCAGGGACACCTCCCACTGCATCAGGCTGCCCAGTGCCTTGTCCAGCCTAGTCTTGAACACCTCCAGAGAGGGGGCATCCACAACCTCTCTGGGCAACCTCTTCCAGTGTTTCACGGATCTCACAGTAAAGAATTTCCTTCTTACGTCAAGTCTAAATCTACCCCCCTCCAATTTACATCCATTGCTTCTGGTCCTCCCATCACATATCTTATTAAAAAGTCCCACATCAGCCTTTCTGTAGGACCCGCTCAGGTACTGATAAGTTACTAAAAGGTCCCCCCCGAGCCTTCTCTTCTCCAGGCTGAACAACCCCAACTCCTTCAGCCTGTCCTCATAGGACAGTTGCTCCATGTCTTTGACCATCTTCTGTCCCCCCTCTCTGGTTTTGAGACTAATGGGAGTGAAACAAACTGCAAGTATTCACAGGCAGTTTGGGTTTAAACCAAACCAGAGAGCATCAAGATACTGAGAAAGTATCTTAGGACCAGCATCTTGGAGAAAACCCCATAAATCCTACATATGGTAGCTAGAGAAAAGCAGTTAAAGAGTTTTAATGCACTGTGCAAGATTAACTACCCAGAAAACACTAAAGGTCCCCTAAAAGAATGATGAAAATAAAGAAAGGTGACTGAAAATAGAAGTGTCCAGTTTTGGGAGGACTAGATGATGTCCTGAGAGGCATCAAGCATCCATCTTCCTAAAGAAATGCTGAAACCCCTGACAGAAGTGAAACATAACTGATGCTGAACTTGCTCTCTCACAGAGAGTCCTTTAACTTCTCAAAAGCTTTCAAAGCCTCTTCTCCCCCCTCCATTTCCTTTGCAAGTATTAGAAGAGGGGATATTGTAGGAGCCCTTAAATATGAGCAGACATCATGCAGACCAGGAATTTATTCATAGCAAGCTATTTCTAATACTGCCTGAGGCTGGGGAAGAGAACAAAAAGAATTAGAAATGTCTGCATTAACTAATTATAGATGTTTGTCTCTGAGACATAAGCAAGGGAGAGGTAAAATCCCTAATTTCCCCAATCTACACTAAAGAACCTGTTCTACCTGGTGGGGAAAGAACATGAGAAGTAGTCCTCAGAAAATGCATGAAGTTGAACTACAGGCAAACACAGGGTGTCTGCACGTTTTCAGGTGGTCTGGAAGGAAAGGGACTTCTATCTCCTCCTTGAGTCAATCCTGATTATGGAGTCAAAGCAAGAAACACAGATAAACTCAAGAAGGAACATTCAGACCATCCCATGTCCTCCAGTTAGCTCAGACACCTGATAGAGCCTGGGTGGAGAGTGGCTTGGGTACAGCCCTACAAAGGAGGATTTAGGGGTGTCTGTGGATGAGAAACTCAACATGAGCTGGCAGTGTGTGCTTGCAGCCCAGAAGCCAAGCCAATCCTGGGTTGCATCAAGAGAAGTGTGACCAGCAGGCAAGGGAAGGGATTTTGCCTCTCTACTGGGCTCTGGTGAGACCCCAACTGGAGTTACTGTGTCCAGTTCTTGAGCCCTCAAGAGAAAAAGGACATTGAGCTATTGGAGCAGGTCCAGAGGGAGCCACAAAGATGATCAAAGGGCTCGAGAACCTCCTTTGTGAGGACAGGCTGAAGGAGTTGGGGTTGTTCAGCCTGGAGAAGAGAAGGATCAGGGGGGACCTCAGAGTAGCCTCTCATTACCCACAAGGGGGCTACAGAAAGGCTGGGGTGGGACTTTTTAATAGGGTTCAGGATGCCAGGACTAGGAGTAATGGATGCAAATTGGAAGAGGGGAAATGTAGGCTGGAGAGAAGAAAGAAGTTCTTTCCTGTGAGGGTGGTGAGACACTGGAACAGATTGCCCAGAGGTTGTGGATGCCCCCTCAATCCCTGGAGGTGTTTAAAGCCAGGCTGGATGAGGCACTGAGCAACCTGGTGTAGGGGAGGTGTCCCTGCCCATGGCAGGAGGTTGGACCTAGATGATCTTGAAGGTTCCTTACAACCCAAACCATTTTATGATATATAATTAATGATCCAATTGTCCCAAGGCCCTGCAATCCTCACTGGAGCAGAACACAAGTCCCAGCTAAAGCCAGAGGCAAAGCTCTTGAAGATGGTTGACCTCCACTGCTAGCAAGGCCAGACTGTGCTAAAGCAAGTTGGAGAGGAACTCTGCAGCCTGCTGGTGGATGACCCTGAGGGTTGCATCCTTTCAGTGGAGCAAATGTGAAAACCAGCAGAAAAAGCTGCCCATGCAAAAACCAGATTTTATTTCAATTCCTGTCTTCTCCATGTATATTTTAAGCAACACGAGTTTGTGCATGTCACAAGTTCCCTCTGTCTGTTGGATGGAAATGCTGCACCTTAAGGGCTAGATAGACACTGATTGTGAAAAAAGATCAACAAACAAAGAGGTAATGGGGGGAAAAAATCCTAAGTAAATACTGCAGGAACAAGTAGATATGCAGATAGTTTGCTTCACTGCCTTATAGCCATTTACTCAGATCTGGGTTGTAACTGGAACAGCCCAGCAAAGTAGGGTCAGTGCTAATTACAGAATGGTTTGGGTTGGAAAGGACCTTGAAGATCATCTAGTTCCAACTCCCCTGCAATAAGCAGAAACACCTCCCACTACACCAGGTTGCTCAGTGCCTCATCCAGCCTGGCCTTAAACACTCCCAAGGAGAGGGCATCCACAACCTCTCTGGGCAACCACTTCCAGTGTCTCACCACCCTCACAGGAAAGAATTTCTTCCTTATCTCTAGCCTAAATCTCCCCTCTTCCAACTTGCATCTGCTTATTCCTAGTCCTGCCATCACATATGCTATTAAAAATTATGAAACCTTGTCCAGAATACCCAACTGCCTGAGCTGAAATGGCTTTTGCAGATGCAGGAGAAGGGCACTGGCAGCAAACCTGACCAATCTCTGTGGCTAACTGAGGCAAACTCTTCTTCTTCCACCAAGAAACCTTTCAGGTTTCTGTGCACTGAAGCACAGTTCTTACTGCCATCACTAGATGTCTCTTACTGCCCTGCTTTCCAAAGGAGTTGTGTCTTTAAACAACATTTTAACCTTCACTGTTTTGTTATAACCTTGAAATAGAAACTGTAGTGAAAGAAACCACCTCACAACAACCTGGTAACTTAGTATTAACCTCTGGCTACACAAATCTGCAGATGGATGTTTAAATATCCCAGCATTAGCTTTAGTATCACTGATATTTAAGGCAGGAAAAGGCCTTTAGGAAAAGACAGGGAGAAGCAGGAAAAGGCATTTGCACTTGGAAAAACAGGACACTGCAGGAGGTTCCCACCATAAACAATTTGCTAGTGAAAATAAAAACTTGCTTTTCACAAAGCAGCAGACAGATGTGCCATGACTCTTGCAAAGTATCATAACCCAAGAGTTTGAGGTAGCAGAGTTTTATTTAGAACCCCAAAAGTATTAGCAAGCAGAGCTCACAGTACTTTTATATGGTCTCAAAATGCTCAAATCCTATTTTTTTTTTTAGCTAAATATCCCACAATGAGCCCCTCTTACCTTACTGCAACGGCCATGCTTCCTATAGGGTTGATTGGCAATGGCCTGGCTCCAGGAAATATTCCTCTACTCAGAACTCGGGCTCCATTTTGTATCACTCCTGGAGGAACTAAAAAAAAAAAACAAAACAAAACAAACAAAAAAAGAGAAGAACATTTTTTTTCTTTTTCTTTAAAAGCTGGGGGAAAAAAAGTCTAGGAAGAAAAGGTAGAATGAAGCTCTTTTCAGCAAGAGAAACATCAGCCAGGCTGCTGGAGGAAGGCTGCTTACCTGGAACAGCTCAGCCCCAACCCTTGTGAGTGCCCACTGCTATTTTCAGGGCTATTTTGGGGGCTGTTTTCATGGCACAAATATTTAGCAGTGACCAATGATGATGTGGCTTGTGGGGAGCCACTGCCTGACCCAGTTGCTGCAGATCATTCCTCCTAAAATCAAATCACTTGTGTTTTGTAGCTCTTGTTCTGCAGGGAAAGCCTGTGCTGGAGGAGTCAAAAAAAAAAAACAGGCAGGAGGGAAGATGAAGCTGGTTTATCTCCAATAAGAAACAATGACCCTTTACAGATAAAGGAAATGGAAGCACTTCACTGCAAGAACATAAAGTCATGGCTTTTTATCATCCCAGGAACCATCTCCTGCAAAATAAAATATTAACTACAAATGGGGGTTTGGCAGGAAAGGAAAAAGAAGAGCCTCAAAAGGTATTAGCTCCACTCATCAGCCCCTCTCTCCTACCCAGCCTGACACCAGCTGTGCACCTCCAGTCACAGCAAAGCCTTCACCAACCAGCACGTGGCACCTTGATGCCACTGACACCAAACCATCACAGAGGAGAGATTTCACTGGCAGCTTCCAGCTGGGTTTTATACCCAAAACTGCAGCTCTGGACAAGAATTAAACCTACAGGTGAGCACTTCTTCCCATCTGTGCTCCTGTGAACTGCTCAGCAAATCCCCAGCTGAAGGAACAGCAAGAGGGACCACTATCAAACACCACCAAAGGTTCTTAGAAGGTTCTCAGCACTTTGCTCCTTCAACTATGAATGTAGGACCACTGAACTTATGCTTGCACTTACCAGGAAGGATAAGGCTTGGAGCGACAGGATGAGGCAGAATGGTTTTTAACTAGAGCAGGACAGGGTTAGGACATTAGGAAGAAGTTCTTCCCCATAAGGGTGGGGAGACATTGCCCAGAGAGGTGGTGGAGGCCCCATCCCTGGAAACATCCAGGCTTGCTGAGGCTCTGAGCAACCTGATCTAGTGCAGGATGTCCCTGTTCACTGCAGGGGGTTGGATTAGATGGCCTTTGAAGGCCCCTTCCAACCTTATGATTCTATGAGACAGAGAAATCCAGGCTCAGAAGAAGATGATTTCTGAGCTGCTGAGGAACATTTCACCTTCCTGTCAACACCAAGCCAGAACCACAACTATCTTTACTAACCTCACTAACCTCACTGTCTTCATTCTCTCCTTGCTTTGTTCCAGACCACACAGATTATTTCTGGGAAAAAACAATCTGGTGAGAGTCCATCCACCCCTACAACCCAAATCCAGTCACTGTGTTACAGCCACCCCTTCTTCTGAGAACAGAAGACCTCTGAAGAACGGGTCATTTATATTTAGGTGCTTAAGTACAGCCTCAAATGGCTAAAATGACACAATCTACTTTATAAGAGCCAGTAAGGTGAGCTTTCAATGACCAAAATAATTTCAAAATTGCTTTTTGCTATTTATATTTCACTACTTTGTGCATTTCTTTTCCTGCCAGCACTAGATTATGATAAATTGATCAAATACTTCTCAATTCTGGGGGCACCACCAGGCTTTCAATGCTCTGAATGTTATCTTGCTAAAAACCTCCAAAAATCTGAATTTCTTATTATATTTGTTTTATATTTGTTTCAATGCCATAACCTTCAGATGGCCAAAATCCTGGTGTCACAGAAGACATCTGCCCAAGGATGGGGCTCATCTGAAATACCCAGTTAAGAAAGGAAGAAAGTAAGAGAGAAACCTGCCAAGTGTCACAGGATCAATCAAAAGACATCATCCCCAATGGGTTTTTCCAACAGGCTTTCAAGTGGGATAGATTTTGTATTGAAACACACAGTAGAGTTTCTCTACATTCACAAAGTCTTGTTAAAAGAAAGAAGAAACCAGGAGTTTTGACCAAGAAAAAGCAGGGAATTTTTTTCTCTTTACTGTGGTACAAGCTACAGGTTTTTGTATTACCACGAAACCCTTCTGCAAACACACAGATCCACCTGTCAGTGAGCTGTTGGTGCTGCCTGCTCCTCGAAACAGTTAAAGCTTGAGAACAAACACACTCAAAGTTCTGCACAAACATAGCAACAGGCTCCTTGAAGCCCCAACTCTTCTTTCCATGTTTACCTGATTACCCCAGTCTGTTGGCAGAGTTATCTTAAGCCAATCCTCCTCTCCAACCCTCCTTCTGCCTTATTAATAAGTCCCATTGAATTTTAAAAATATCCTGTTGCCTCCCTCATCACTTCTCTAAATATATTGTCTCATCTCTTTCCTCTTTACCTTCTCTGAATTTCCTTTTTTCCTGCACAACTAGATATATATCCTCAAAGACACAACTTGGGAACTACTCCAGTCCATGAAACACACTGACAGAATCATAGAATGGTT
>VZTY01010390.1:49925-74335 GCA_013400935.1 Turnix velox | reverse complement strand
GGGAGTGGAGCCACAGGATGAAGTGGAACGGTTTTAAACTGAAAAAGACGGGAATTTAAATTAGAGTCTAGGAAGAAATTCACTGGGGAGAGGGAAGGGGTGAGACTCTGTCCCAGGCTGCCCAGAGCAGCTGTGGATACTCAGTCCCTGGAGGAAGTGTTCAAGGCCAGGCTGGACAGAGCTTGGAGCGACGTGGGCTAGTGGGAGGTATCACTGTCCAGAGCAGGGGGTGGAACTGGGGGATGCTGGCGGCCACCAAGACCCTTCAATCATCGTCTCTGTGGGCCCGGGAGCACTTTGTGACTTCTAGGTACAAACACCTGGAAATCATTAAAAAACAGCGGAGGTGCCTAAATGTATAAAATGAGCTGCACATGAATCTTGCCCAGTGCCTCCGGGGATCCTGTGAACGTGAAACCCATCTCTCAGAGCCACGTTTCCAGAAAGGCGGTGGGGGCAGTGCGGAGAAAAAGAGGGGAAAAAAAAAAAAGCAATCCCAAAATGTGTGAAAAGTGAATTACTGAAATTAGGTTAGGCCAATAAAACGGGCGGGAGTTCCTCCCCACCCCGGCCCCGCAGCCTCAGGCGAGCAGCGCTATCTTGCCCGATCTGTTGTTTCCGACCGGCAGGGGGGTTATTGTGTGATAAATAATTCCTTAAAAGAAAAAAAAAAAAAAAAAAGGGAAAGAGAGAGAGAAAAAGTGGGTGCATTTGCATAATCATGGCTTTGATGTGGCCAGCGAGATGAAGCTGTGTTCCCCCAAATCTGCCACAGGCCAGAAGGAACAAAACAAGAGGGAGCTTTTCAATCCGCGGGGCGGCGTGCGGGGCAGCCCGTCGGGAACCGTTTTTTCCCTCACCCTCGCTCGCTTTTAACGACCCGTTTTAAATGATTAAAACCCCAGGAATGCACCAAAAAAAGGCGACTAATGCCTCACTCTTCCTTTTTCGTCTCTTCTGCTCAGGCATCATTGTCTTTTCTGGTACTCTCCCAGGTTTTAAGAGGCACAGAAGTGACTGCCTTCGGCTCTTCCAGAGACCTAGATGGACGAGATGCGTTGCCCTTTTCTCAGTGGTGGGTTGGGATGTCCCAGGTGGCTCTACTCTGGGATACACACAGCTTCTTGCCGTGTTCGTCATCCTGGGATATTTCTTTCCATTCCCTGTTAGTAGGATCATTGCCCAGTAGGATGGGAGATCAGGAGAGAATTTTTCTAGTGGGGTTTGGTAGGGAATTGCAAAAGCCAAACCATCCCTGCTCCTTGTTTGGAAGTGCCCAAGAAGAAGAAGGGCCCAAGCAGGGGGTGATGGGGAAAGAGAGGCAAAGGATGAATAGATGAGGATGGGTTTGTCACTTAATCCATTCATCTGCATCCCGTTTTTCCTCTGCAAGTGGCCAAAAGGGTTTATTTTCCTTCTTTTTCCCTCTAAGCTTGAAGGAATTAATTTTTCTCTTTCCATTTTTTTTTTTAATTTTTTCTCTCCACATTGTGATTTTTGGAGGTCCCAGCCCTGAGTGGAGCACCAGGAAATTAGAGAAATGAAGACAGTGAACCTGGAAGTGAATAGGGGGGGCACCAGGATGGGAAAGCACTTTGGATGAAGAGGAAAACCAAGAGGTTAGTTTCCATGTCTCCACTTTGCCATAAAAACCCCTGGGTTTTATTTTGGCACAAAAGCTTCCCGGGCTGTCAGAGCTGGACAGGGTGGCTCTATTGGCCCTCCAAGGGCAGCCAAACCTGCACAGGAGTGACAGCAGCTGCACCCCAAGGGCTGGCACTGCCTAGTTTTAATCTCAGACATAAATCTCTAAACGTTATCAGTGTAATTAAAAAGAGCAGCCCTGGCCCAGCCCTAATCTGCCTGGAGAGAACTGAAGAGCAGCTTTCACACCCTCTGTCCTCGGCAAACATCTAGATAGGAAGATGGTGTGGAGGCACTTCCACCTGCTCAGGTGCCTCAGGTTGGAGTTCAGGATCCGTCCTCTCCCCACCCCAGCCCCTCCTTCCCCCCTTCCAGGTTTAATTGATTAATTGATTGGATTATCATGTGGTGCTTGGGTTTCATGCTGGCAAAAAAGCGATGTCATTATGCTGGGAAAAAACTTGAAACAACCTGCTATGAGACATCCTATGGTGTGCTTCAATGGCTCTGTTGTTAAATGTGTGCAAGGTGAAGTAAATAAGCACACACTGGCAGATTTTTTTAACACTGAATACATCAGTTATTGCATGAAATTGTTTTAATTGAACGGACCAATCATGTGGGGTACTAAACAGTGACATCTTTTATTTTCATTAAGAGATGATCTATGCAACTTCCAGAAATGTTGGAAGGGCCTCAGAATGGGAGAGATCCTGCCATCAGCAAGGGATGCTGAGGGTCCTGGCATTGCAGAGAGCAACCTGAGCAGCCCTGAAGACATCCCTGCTCATGGCAGGAGGTTGCACCATGTGGCTTTTAAAGGTTGCTTCCAACTCAAACAATTCTGTGACAGCCATCAGGGTCCCAGTCTGGTATGGTCACAACTTCCTCCCCGAGGGTCTTGGCTGCCATACAGTGTTCATCCCAATTTGATTTGGGGACAGGACCAGAAACAGAGCCCAGGTCCCAGCCCCCCTGGAGAATAGGGGATCATCTAAAATTTGGGCAAGCAGTAAATCCTTGTGACTTGCTATCTCATCTCCCCCTTACTCTGGGCTCATCCCACATACTACTCTCTGTCTGGGGTGGACATTTGGAGCATTCAGTGGGGGTGTGAAGGGGCCATCCGCTCTGCCCTCTCGGCTGATGTAATTAGATAAAGTCATCAAGAAGGACTAAAAGCAAGCCAGGAGGAAGGGGTAATGGCAACGCAAA
Organism: Turnix velox; assembly: GCA_013400935.1. NCBI lineage: Eukaryota > Metazoa > Chordata > Aves > Charadriiformes > Turnicidae > Turnix > Turnix velox. The sequence goes on along the minus strand of VZTY01010390.1, from coordinate 71,476 downwards.
AATTAAGCCAGTGCTGTCCCAAGGACTAGTGAGAGAGCAAACAGTTCAGGCAGCTACACCCAGCAGCGTGTCAGGCACTGGGAAGGGACTGTGTCACCTTTACTTTTGATGGATGGACTTCTTGTAGTGAGTCCAGATTTCTGAACTGAATGGATTTGAAGCTTGAAACACTAAGGCAGCCTTTAAATGTTACCCAGACAGTAACATTTTTGGGACTTCTGGCTGTGTTGGCTTGCTGTTTGGTGTGAGGAGGGGGTATAGATTGTGCTCTGGGTGACTGCAACACACAGCTTCCCTTCCCCCCTATTTCTATTAAGAAGAAGAGAGAGTGGACCAAAGCTGATGGCATATTTAACTTCACGAGGTTTGGTTGGGTTGTTTTTTTTTTTAAAAAAAAAAAGTTAATTACTGCTCAGAGCAAGTTGGTCCTGAGCTGTCTTTTATTAGTAGTCGCCTTCATTAATTTCCCTTGCTGGATTTGCTGCTAATAGCTGCTCAGTCCTGGGCAGCACAAAGCAGCATCTGTGCCATTGAGCAGAAAAGCGGGAGTCAGGCAAAGGGGGAGAGCTGGGACGCACACACACACGCACACACATGACATGAGGCCGTTTGCAAATCAACCTCTATTAACGTGATGGCCTGCTCGGAGGAGACAGCAGTCCTGGTAACCAGCATGGCAGTTTAGGTTTTTTTCAGCTACAGACTCGATCAGCTGGGAATCACCCTTGGGTGCTGGCAGTGACGCCCTTACACACCTCTCCCCAGATGGGGAAGCTGTCCCTTGGTGCTGTGGGTGCTCTGGTCCTGACGCACAGCAGGCATTAGGCAGCTACTGAGCAACAAAAAATTATTAATAGCTTGGTATCCTTTGATGAAAGATCCTCTCTGTCTTAAAAATAGCTTGTCAGAGAGGTTTGAAGATGAAAGAATGGGATTAAGTTCTCTTTGGAGGGTCGCCATAGGCAGGATAGGGGGGATGGTGGGGTGCCTAGAGGTCCCACAAGCTGAGGCGAGTGGCTGAGGGGACTGAGAGCCCCATCTGCTCCCGCTCTGCAGAGGGATGATTCCATCCAAGTGGAAAAAAGGCGGGTGGCATGTGCCATTCCCAGGGGACAGGCTGTCCCCAAGGCTGCTGTCTCCTCTTCCTGTCTGGAAAAGGCAGCAGGGTGCCAGTGCAAGGAACCCTCCTCCACTGCAGCAGGTGACAGTGGCAGTTATTGGTCACCACATTGCCACAAATACTCCCATTCTGGTTATTTCAAGTTTGTCATTCTACTCGTAGCTTGTTTTTTCTGACACAGCTGCAGTACCGGGAGACACAGCTGTGTCCACTTGGATCCCCTTCTCCCAGGGCACATCAGAGGGGATCCCCATGGATCTGTCAGCCCAGGGACAGGACAGTTTGGGAAAAATTCCTGTGCTGGGTGCCAGAAATCAGGAGATAGCCAAGGAGGCTGGTGTTCAGCATCAGGGCTGGATTTTGCTGAGCAGAATGGATGAGGCAGCTCAGGCACGGCTGGCAGGGATGTTTTCCCCTCAGTGCCCATGAATTAGATCATTCTGGTAATGGTCTGATGCCTAAATCCAGCAGCTGGGCTGTGGGGGCAGCTGATGGTGGGTTGAGGGCAGCAGGGACGTGCTGCCTCGCGTGCAGGAACTGCTGCACAGCTGGAGAGGTCACCGTGCACCCGCTAGTCTTAATGGAAGGAGAGGGAGAGAAGCAAGCCTGGCTTAACCTCATGCTGTTGGAATAACCAAGGGTCTTCCCTGTCATGCTGCATCTTTTGTTAGAGAAGTTCCCCAAAGCGCTTCATTAAGCTTTGGCAAAGCTGTTGAGAAAATTAATCAGTTGCATCAACTTCTTCCCTCTCAATATCAGTTTTACTAACTTCTCTGCATGAGTGCACAGCAAACAAGACCTCAGTCTTTCACCTGGAGACCCATGGAAAGGTGAATGGGGAAAAAAAACCCCACCTCTTTAACCAAATTATCTTCCCCGAAGGATGGGAAATTGTGCCATCACCTTGTTAAGGGCAGACCAGCTTTGTGCCTGACCCACTGCAGAGCTTACAACAGATTTAAATGCAAGTCCTTGAGTCAGTGGTTTTCACCAAGAAGAGGGAATATTTCTTCAGACTTTATGTCCCTAGAGTCAATAATAATATTTCCCTGTACTAGCACAATGCAGTTTCACTCATTTTTAGAGAAAACAGGGTCTTAATAGTCATGCTGAGTCCTTGTGCTGGACTTTGGAGTGTGTTATAATGAATCAAGCCCCAAAAAGCACTCTTGGTAGCAAATTACTTAATATAATCACAGAATAGTTTGGGTTGGAAGGGACCTTAAAGATCATCGAGTTCCAACCCCCCTGCCACAGGCAGGAACACCTCCCACTAGATCAGGCTGCTCAGTGCCATGTCCAGCCTGGTCGTGAACACCTCCAGAGAGGGGGCATCCACAACCTCTCTGGGCAATCCAGTGGATTTCTCAAAAAAGGGTATTCCCTAAGTCTTGCCTGGTTCAAATTACTTTCTTCTGGAACCAGAGGAAATGGCAGAAGTGCAGTTTCTTTAGTCACTACTTCCAAAGTGAAACTTCCAGTCAAAATACTAAATGCTGATGGCATCAGCTTGAATCAAATATTTATTTCCCCCATTAATTACCTATTTATATCATTACTATGAACTGAGAGTTTAAGTTCTGTGTTTTGGGGCCACACAGGTGTCTAAGTTCTTCAGGTGATGGGTTTACAGAGCACATCATCCAGGATTTCCAGTATTCCAGCCCTGGATACAGATGAGTGCTTGCATTTGCAAAGGACTGAGACCTCTGAATTTACACCCAAGCCTGTGAAGAGGAATCATAGAATGGTTTGGGTTAGAAGGGATACTAAAAATCATCTAGTTCCAACCCCTCTGCCATTTGCACTACACCAGGTTGCTCAATGCATTGTCCAGCCTGGCCTTAAACACCTCCAGGGAGGGGGGTATCCACAACCTGTTCCAGTGTCTCGCCACCCTCACAGTAAAGAACTTCTTTCTTATCTCCAGCCTAAATCTCCCCTCTTCCAAGTTGCAACCATTACTCCAGGAGGCCAGACCGGGAGAAGCTACAGCATTGAACATGACAATGTCGGTTTTAACAGGGGACTGGACAAACTGAGATTCGATGCTAACATTTAAGTAGCCATAACTCTGTCTGAGATGGTGAAATAAATATATGCTACAAACCAACTAAAGAAATTGTCTGCTAAATGTGAACGGGGAAAAAAATTGAAATATTAACATTTCTCACATATCAATTTATTCAGGAGCATAACCAAACACAGATTTCCTTTCTTTCTTTGAATAAGAGGCATAAGCTGGAGGAGGCATCACTTTTCAGGGGTCTGGTAGCTGCATGTGCCGTTAGAGCAGACACCGTGGGACCGGCTGCTGGCAGCGCATTAGGCCACTTTGTTCTGCAGAGATTGTCCGGGAGGTTTTGTTTTGCTTTTAATTGTCTCTATAGAGAAGAGAAAGCCTCTGCCGAGGGGCTTTAATGCAGCATCTCTGCTGCCTATTAATTCCTGAGATCTTGCTAACTAGCTTTGTTTCCCCATTTAGAGCCGGGTGCTTCGGTTTGCGGGAGCACGGAGCTATGTATGCGCTGTGTTTCTCACTTGTTTAAAAGTTAGCTTTTCCCTACCACCGCGGACAAGGCCGTCCTTTATTGGCTGCAGAACAAGATAACGGGCTTAATCTTCCCAGTAACACGTGAGTTTTCATGTATCACTTTAATCTGCAAAACACTGGGGCCAAGTGTACCGTCACATGCCCGATTTTACTTTTCTATGAGCGAGTGACTCCCCGGCTCAATGATGGATTGTTTGCTGGCTTTTAACAACAGTCAAGATGGTGAATGCCCTGGGGTGACAGACACTGTGCAATGGGAAACGGCAGCAAAGCTGATGGCCCAGTTCAAGTTCACCTGACAAAGCTGAAGCGGTCTGCAAGCAGCATTCGAGACAGGATTATTCACACTAGCATTATATTTTTGAATGCATTTTTTCTTCCTGCGCAGCTGCCTAGCTCCCCAACACTGAAGGTTTATGCACCATAATAAAGAGATTTAATTTTTTTTCTTCTTCTCTTGCTTCTCCCTCTTTACACCTAGTTCTAATCAGTTGGTGCAGTGATAGGGCATCTTTCCAAACAACTCGACACACACATCACCTAGAAAACAATAGCATGGTAAAAAGCAGGAACAAAAGCCTAAAAATCTCCTCTGGCTGCAGAAACAAAAGGGATGGTTTTGTTAGAGCTAACTCTCTGCTGGGGACCCATCTTTTTTGTGGAAGTTTGATGCTCTGTTCCCTTTCTCACCAGGAAAATCTCCCCAAGAGAAACAATCCCAGCCTTTGAGCTTGAGGGCAGCCAGGGCTTTGCAGAAGAGGAAGATAATTTGAAATGAAGGCAGCTGTTCACTGCTGATGGTAAGAGTCTGGACACTCATTTTCTGGGGGCATTGGCATGGTCTTGCAACAGTAAAATCAAGGTCTCATCATAGTTTCTTTCAGCTGGAGAGACAGCATCAAGTGTTAGCTTCAATCCTGTGTGTTATGTGGCACTGGTAAGTGGAACACATTCTCCTGTTGCTTGAGTTTCCCCACAAGTAGCTTTTCTGCCTGCCTGCCAGTTAGGCTTCTAGTACCAGGGAAGATATGCTGGAAGTGTGTAAGACTGGTTTCCTTCTCCCAGAGAAAGGAAAATCAGCTACAAGCTGTAAAGATATGACCTCTGCTTTTAATCAAAATCTGCAATGCATCCCTGAGAGAGACCAAAAGAAGCATTTTCCTGTAAGCGTGTGCAGGTTCATCACCCCTTGAAAATGAAGGCTGAAGCCCATTCATCCTGTGTAATTTATTAAACGGACAGTTTAATTTCTTGGGAAAAAATTGGCTGGCATCATTGAATTGAAAATTGTCAGAGTCTGAGTTTGGTCAATTGTTTTGTGGGATTTAATTCCAACCAGACATTCCAGCTGCCATAATTCAGCATTGAAGTGGCAGTGTTTTGTGCAAGGAGTTCCCATCCACTCTTTTTTTATGGCTGTTTTTCTTACAGCATATGTATACACTACCTGACCATGGCAGAAGGTTTGACTCTTTCCAGCTAACCAGCATATGTGGGGCAAAAAAGGAGGATTTCAGCTGTTTGACTAGAATACACAAAGTTGAAAGGGTAGGATGCACCTCTGAAATATAGAATCACAGAGTAACTCTATGCTGCGGGTCTCTTGGAGGTAAGAGTGTGGTTATCAGTATGTGAATTGCTGTAGGTGGCAAAGGAGGTCACATGAATGAATTAGCAAACTTTGGCTCTAAAAAAACCCCAAACAGAACAGCAACAAAAAACCCTTCAGAAGACTGCTTCATGAAAAGTAAAAGTCTTCAAGCAGCCTCTAACCCAGGCACCACAGCAGTATGTGGCCAGCCAATATGCCAGGGCCTGTTTAGTCACAGTGTTAAAAATCAAGGGCTGAGTATGCTTGAGAACCATCACAAAATAATAAAAATACTGCTAAAATTCTGGAGTGAAGGGGCAAAGTCCCACCTGCTTGTATGCGAGCTAGTGAAGCACCTTCCACCTCACAGCCCCACAAGACTGAAGGGGAGAGAGAGCTTACTGAACCAACTCCAAGGCGCAAACTGCTTCCTCTGTGCTTGTTCAATGCTGGGCTCCTTTGCATAAGTAGCTACACTCATGTCTAGTGAGATTATTTGTGAGAAATAGTTACAGAATTGGCCACCCAATCTGAGGTGCTCACAGCCATAAGAGATGTGCTATCCTTCAGTGAGAACTGCGAGCACTCTTTCCTAAAACTTCTGACAGTTTGTTAAGTGTAGCAGTCCTAAATTACTCATAGAAAGCATCTCTTGGGTCAAGAACACTGTTTTTTTCCATGCAGAGCACTAGAGTTTTCCTGGCTGTTACAGCTGTTACAGGCTGTTACTTATTTCCACTTGTTCAGATGTTGTGGGACCACATACACACATTCACATCTCTCCAAGAAAGTTTATTTATAAGGAGCACAAACCACTACCATTCCCTGAAGCATTTATACAAGTTTTTGAAACTTTTACAGATGGTTGAAATACAAACTCTCTGCTTCCATCTTACTCGGTATCACGTTCAATTTACAAAGAGCAGATGGTGCCCACACTGCCCTTACTGGGTCTACATGAACTAGGAGTTTCTGCAGTCTTGTAGTACACTTCTTGATGAATGTTGGAGTCTGTTTTCTTACTCTTCTTAAGTTCTTCTATCAATTCTGACAGATGGATGTAACAACATGTGGTTCAGATGGTTCATAAGATGATAACATGGCATTACCAGTCAGAACTTGCCAAACTCGGGTTCTTACAAAGACAGTAAGTTCCTAAAAGTGTGTAGGGTAAAATCACATCGATTCCGTGGTCATTCTTTGTGCAACTGCCTTGTGTGAGTCTATAGTGGCAGCTCTACTGACGGCCTTGTTAAAGAAAGGCAATGACAAATTTCATTGCATTCCATGTGTTGATTATTAAAGAAGTAATAAATTCCTTTCTTCCCGAAGTTGGAACGTGAAACATCATTGCTATTAAGGGAGTGAATCTGGGGGTCTGTGAGGTAGATGAGGCCTTTACCATTACCTGTCACCCAGCCTGTGAAAGAAAAGGACACATGGTATTGAATGTCACAGCCTTTGTATCAGACTCGGGACGGTCTGCATGGCACAGCTCACTCTCTCTTAATGTCACTTCAGTGATTCCCAGTTTGCAACTTTACCAGCACAAGCAGAACCCAAAGAGATATGTAAGGAATGTTTAATGAAATTAATATTCCAAAGACAGCTAGTTGCTAAAGGTGGAGTCTGAAAGACCAAGAGCTTAAACAAAGAGCTTGATTCTCCATTAGATGAGTAGAGGACACTTTTTTAGGCTTGCTAATTTTAGGAGGGAAGCAGTGGGACAAAATCCACTGCCTCTTCCACAACAAACCAGCCTTGCAGACTGGCTTTGGTCTAATCACAAAATGGTAGAACTTCTGTGTGCTCTTGATATGAATGCAGGGGAGAACAAGAGCAAATGCTCAAGGCAAAAGCACATGTATTCTACATAATTCAGAGACAAAATGTCCTTCATACAGCATATGCTGCAATGTAAGAGCATAAGCCAGAAACAAAGTTCACCATAATACAAACCTTGCAGGTCAACGACCACATCTGTTCCTTTGGAGACCTCGTAGCAGAAATGGCCATAGGCCAGACCATACTCTGTGGCTTTGTACTCATTCTTAACTACTTTTGTGTTATTGGAGAGCTTCACAAACTCCCCAAGGATGTAGGGCTCCACGCTCACACACCCTTTTATAATTCGGTCTTCCAGTATCTGAAAAAAGAGTGTTAATGACAGTCACAGAAGCAAAGACACAAAAACAAAGATACTCCTCTACCTACTCTTGTTTTTCCTTCTCAGAACTTTCCATCATAAGATGGATGGAAAGAGTCTTCTCATTAACCCATTGCTGATGCAAAACACAGGCTGTTTAGGTGAGGAGCTCACATTTACCTCAAACAAAGAGTGGTACAAGATCTAACACAAAGTCAGCCTGACAGGGTGAACTCTGTGAACAACAAATTGTAGAAAGATCTAGCTTCTGAAGAAGATAGGAAAGTTCTTTCAGACCCTGATATTCAATGATTCTGATTCTCTCAAAATATTCCTAGGCCTGGAGCCAGATTTGGACTGACAGAGGCAGAGTTTTGCAGTCTGCAGGGACCAACCATCACAGAACTCCCTCCAGCATAAAGCCTGTCCCCCATGCAAAGCCACAGAGCTGGGACCGTGACACTGGGCTAGATCTGCTCCACACTGTGAGGAGGCAGTAGCACAAGTGTCTCAGCTGGTGAGTGGGGACTTTTGAAGTAATTTCAACCTCTGAATGAGAGCTTTTGGGCTCAGACATCGCAACAAAATTAGGTGCCTACTGAAAAAGTCAAAAACCTTTAAAAAAAGCTTTCTCTTCTATTTTGCCTGACAACTAAGAACCATGGAGTACCTAGGTTGGAAGGGACCTTTCAGACCATCAAGTCCAAAGAAGTTTAAAGAAGAAGCAAGAAAGATTAAAAGACCTGGATAAACCTGCACCTGCTCCCTTCTCAGTGTATAAACAACCAATGGGTGGGTTTGGGGTTTTTTTAGTAATTTCTGTGTTCAGAGCCTTGTGAGTATTGATGTCAGGCCCTCATTTTCAGCAAGTGGCGGAGAGTCAGATCTAGTGCCATAGAGCCAGATCTAGTGCCAGAACAACTAACAGTAACACCATACACCTACTCACGCTCTACTCTGGAGGGTAGCTCTCCATATTTGAAACACAGGTTAAGACGCAGAATAAAGAAAAGGTTATTTTCCCATTGGAGGCTTGATGTCAGCTTTAACCTCAGTGCCGGGTCACCCAGGGATATAAGAGGCTGGGTAACTCCTGGGTTTCATTTACAAGTGAGTTTCTGACTTTTAGCAGGACATAGCATGTTTTCTGCCACTTCACCCATTAACTTGCAGCTCTGCAGGTAGGTAATTTCTATCCTGAAATGTGCAAAGGCAGCTACCACATAAGTCACGTAGAGGTGGCTTAACTGCTAGTATTTTAAAATCAAAATTTACTTGAGACACTTTTCCCATCACTTCTTCTGTATTGCTGGGAAGACAGTTCTTACCAGGAGTACTGCAGATGGGATATAAAAGATTTGGGTAGGGAGTTTTTGCTCATACAGCCTTTTGTTGAATTCTGTCACGTAGTACTGAGCAGTCATTTGCCGTTCCACATCACTGAAATGATGAAGAAGTCCTTTTTCCTCCTTATATTCCTTGCCAATATACCTAAGTAAAGAGAAAAATGTTTGGTGTAGCTAGATTTGCAGCAAACTGAATTTAGGAAGTCCTGTCTGTGATACAGAAAGATCACTACAAAGCAGAGTTTGGCTGTACAGAAGCAAAACCAGCTGCTGCTGCTGCATTTAAAATGGCAGTGGCTAAAGTTGTGGAGTTTTTATTGTGTAGCTCTTACAAGCATAAAATGCTGTACCAATCAATCAACTCTCAGAATCAGAGTTTCTTAACACCAGAATGTTTAAACTCAACTCTTGTTGATTCTGAAGGGAGACTCGACTCAGACACACTTAAAATATAAGCTACTTCTGCTAACGGTCCAAGATCTGCAACTAGCATACAGCAGAGCTGTTCTGGTGCAGATGCTTTTATGAAGAAAATAGGTGATTTTATTCCTGCTTTCAGAACAGATGGAACCTCTCTGCCTATAAGTATTGTGATTTTATATGTATATATACCATAAATTCTCTAATACAAAGCTGAGGGTTAAATAAGAAGGAGGTTAAATAAGAAGGAGATTAAATAAACTTAAGCTCCTGGGAGACTATCTTAGCACAAATTAAGATGAAGTCAGGCCTAAAATTCACCTCAAGCAAAAGAATACTAACAAGGTTGTCAGAAATCAAAAGTGAAATAGCTTTTTCTTCGCAGAAATTAAAATTGGAGAGTCACATGGAGTGATGGGAAAGATTGCCAAAATGACCAAGAAATTTGGGAAAGCCATAAAGCATTCTTACTACAGAAGATCAGTCAAAATCTAACCAAATGTAAGCTAGGTTAAAACAGACCAAAGAACCAATCCTCTGCTGTGACACTGATTTATGTAGCTGCAAAAACTTGTAATATCTTCTGAAAATACTTAATAAAAGTTACTGCCTAACAAGGGACTGAACTAACTGAATCATAGGTGTAAGACTAATACTACAACAGTTTTTATTTATAAATATTTTGTTGAGGAAACTGGTTTGATTAATACCTTCCCAGGCTTTCATCTTGGTGCAGGAAGTGTATCCAAAATGCACTTCTCTGTTTACCTTCCTTTGCCACATTCAGGTAGTCCCCAATGAATACAGCTGTTTCTTGGCCTGTCCAGAGGCCTGATTTCTTTGAGTATTTAAGAAGGACCGCAGCTACAAAAAGAAAACACCATGAGTAGAACAGATAAATCCACAGGACTGTTGTATGTCTATGCTGAGGGATAAAAAAGTAGCACTCAGGAGAGTAGCAATGTACAGGACTATAAAATATAAGAGGTATCTAGAATCAGAATTGGGTATCTTACATTAAAGTAAAAAAATCTGATAAATAGGTTTGAGACATGCAAGATGGGGTAAGTTCTAAATGGGTTTTACTTAATGAGGGAAACAAGGCAGCCTGTAGTGGTGCTGCTTCTGGCTTGTGTATTTCTTAGTGTATTGATCAAGTATCTGCATGTTAAAATATGGTTGTTACTTATGATTGATTTAGAATCATAGAATCATACAACAGTTTGGATTGGAAGGGACCTTCAAGATCATCTAGTTCCAACCCCCCTACCATGAGCAGGGACACCTCCCACTAGACCAGTTTGCTCAGTGCCTTGTCCAGCCTGGCATTAAACACTTTCAGAGAGGGGGCATCCACAGCCTCTCTGGGCAACCTGTTCCAGTGTCTCATCACCTTCACAGTAAAGAACTTCTTTCTTATCTCCAGCCTAAATCTACCCTCTTCCAATTTGCATTCATTACTCTTAGTCCTGCCATGCTACCCTATTAAAAATTCCTACCCCTGCCTTTCTGTAGGCCCCTTTAGGTATTAATAAGCTACAATGAATTCCCCTCTAAGCCTTCTCCGGTTGAACAACCCCAAGTCAGCCAGCCTGTCCTCGTAAGGGAGGTGCTCCAGCTCAATGTAATAGTAATTATCTTATATAGGTTGTAGGGATGAAATGTAAAAAGACAAAGGGGTGACAAAACCAAAGACCCAAGTAATGGGGTGGAAGGAGCTTGATAACCAGCACAGGGAATTCAAGCAGCCTCAATTACCTCTTGCATGAAGGGACTGATGCAGGAGGGACTAAGACGATACGGAGACTCTTGCCATGAAACTGTGACTGATGTGCAAATGGGTAAGAAAGTAAGAGAAAATGGTTCAAGGGAGTGACCTTCTGTTGCTAAAATTCTTATATAAAAGTTTATAAGACAACAAAAAATTGTCCTAAATAAATAGTGACATTGCATTACAAAGCCTGATTCTGAAAAGACATGTTGCTACATGAAAATGCCCATTTTGGTGTGGAAACTTACAGTATGTTTTACGAAGCTGTTTAGACTTAAAAATTCCAGTGGGCATAAGTCTGTGGACAAGCCAATTATGTTCTACACCTGCCAGAAGCTGCATGTAGTCATCATCACTCAGAAATCGAGCATCAAGGATTTCTTCCTTCGTTCTCCCAGGCATGAAGATAAAACCACTTCCCCTTTGTCTCAGTATTGGACTTTCAGGGGAACTCCTGGGCATTTCTGATGCTTTGGACCATGAACTCAGTGATGAACTGGACTGCTTCTTCCTGCTCATCACATCCTGAGACTTTTCTTCATCTTCTTCAGTAGTGGCACAATCAAAGTGCTCTGTTATGGATCTCTTTCCCCCCGAGGACAAAGCTGTTGGTGGACTGGGAGTTGACTGATGCTCTGGAACAGATGCCACAGGAGAACTGTTTGCTAGGTCTCCAAAACTGATGAAACCAAACTCAGTGTCATCTACTGTTTCTGCCTGGGCATCAGCTTCAGGCACTTTGAGCAAGCCGTTTCCCACCACGTTGTATTTCCTCAACCAGTCATGCACAGAGGAGCTGCTGACTACTTTTGGCTCAACACTCGTTGGTGGTACTGAAGCGCTCCCATCTGTGTGTGGACGTGCCTCCAAGGGGAAATCCTTGGTGCTCTCTGCCGTCTCTCCTTCTGGATCCACCCACCCTAACTGGCTCCTGGGCCCACCATCCTCCCTGCCACTGTCCTTGGTCCTGCAGCCCGGCTCCACCCGGGAGGAAGACTTCTCCAGCCTGGGAGAAACAGAAATATGAGTGGAGAGAGAAGGAGCCACATCTTTCACCTCCTCAGCTTTCTTTTCTGAAGAGCTCTTTCTATGATGTCTTCCCTCCTGCAGCTCTTCTTCACAAAGAGACATCTCCTCTACCAGCCTCCCAGTTACCTCTGAGGAAGGTTGAAAAGATACCCTGTCTATCTGCAGAGGTTCTCTTGAGGATGGACACGAGGTTCTTGGAGGTAGTGAGCACAAATATACAGGCTGGTGATTTTCATCAGATTCTGTTGTGCAACACTGAACCTCCACTGGGCCCTTTTCCTGCTGCTGCCCTTCCCTGGGAGACTCTTTGCTGCTGTTAGAGTTTAGTTCCTCCCAGCTGGAAGAGTAACTTGACTTTGAAAGTTTGCACCAAGAGCTCTCTGAAGAACTGGTTTGACTCCTCTTTTGCCATCTGCTGAAAGCATTATTTTCATCATCTTTTTCTACCTCAAAGGGCTCAGTCTCTTCATCAAAGGAAATTTTCATCTCATCAGAAGAGATGCATTTATTTCTTTGGCCACTGAGTTTCTCTGAGCTACTTCCTGTTGCTGGTGAATTCAGGATTTTCATAGCACCTTTTCTCTGGAACACTCTTTCTTCTGTCATATGCACAGTGTCTATGTTTCTGGTTTCTGTTCTTAAGGTGGTGATGCAGACTCCCACTTGGGTTTCTCCTGGTGTGGCTTTATGAAGCCTGCAAGTATTTTCAAACACTTCACACACTGACCGATGATGCTGAGAATACATAGCGAGGATTTTCTCAAAGTTGACTTCCTGTTGCAGAATAGGCTTTTCCACTGTGCCTTTATAAGTGTCAGGAACATAAGACCTAGCATCAGAATTAGGGAAGCATTCCACCTGCAGTTGCTTTTTCATGGCTGTGATCAGAGACATGATCTCTTTGGCCAGCATTCCTTTGTCTTCCTCTTCTGCAGATGAAGTGCTATAAGAATGCAGTTTTTCCATGGCTACTTTACATAGCTGACGCACCTCATGAAGTTTCTCACTCTCCCCATAAAGCCATCGATGCACAGTTGCAAGGCAGAAAGCTGCTTTAATAAAACTATGGAGCTCCTGCTTGCTGGTGACAAGACTGTTATCCTTGGTGAGGAGGCCAATCTCAAAAGATTCTTTGGCTTCGGACAAGTAGAACTTTCTTTTTTCTGGGGGACAGTCCTTGGAGTGACTATAGGACAGTAAACATACCCCACGGATGTTCTGGGAGGGGGTGAAAGAAAAATAATGACTTAAAAACATGGACCTCTGACAGAGATAAAGAAAGGAAGGAAAAATATTTATATTTCTCTTTTACAATTCGAAGAAGCCATTGGTTCTAGCTGCCTGCTGCTTTGTTTCTTGGAGGAAATCTTGCTCTGAAATACAGCTATAATTATAGAAGCAGCAACATTCCCAGATGACCTTGAAAATCTGTGGACATATACTGATTTTTGGACATTTGCTTTGCTTCTGATTGGAGTTTAGAGCGACATACAGTGTCATACCCACAACACAGACACAATAGACTGCATGATGCAATGTTTGAAAGCCGGATTAGCACCAAATTTGACAGCCTGGACGGTTCTCTTATACAAATAGCATTTTCAAGACTGAAGACTAATACTTACCACGGCTGTGAGGACAAACAGGGGAGTGTACTGGCTGTAGGCTGCTGCGAGTTTGCAAGCCTCAGCAGCTGATAATAAGCGATGGCTGAACTCTCGGAGAAGGCTCTAGTGAAATGAAAAAAGCAAGAGGGTAAAAATCATCTTAAAGGCTTTCTTTCCAAAGAGGTGGGTCTAGCTGGTAAGAGACCCTGTTTAATAAAAGCAAAACAGATTGAGATTTTTTTATTGTGTGTTGTAGTTTCCCTGAGCTCTCTCAGACATTTGAATCTGTGAATAACCTTAAAATCTTCTTTTTTCCCAAAGCAAGGCAATCTTCCATCTAAGTGCTAATGAACTTTTACAACTGCAGTGAATTAAATTTATTCAGCTCTCTCAGCATGGGAGAAGAATGGGAAGAAGAAAAAAGGCTGGGACAACAACATGCAGTTCATCTGAAGAATCTACACACACCAAATACCACACCAAGTCCTACCAGGTCAATCTCGGCACTGTTTTTAAATCGGACATAATCCTTGTCATTCATGGAAGCAAATATGTCTGCCATAATACCTAAGGAAGTAGCAATTCCCTGAAAGAGAAATGAAAAATTATCATAGTATTTATTTCCTTGTATTTTCAATTTTACTTCCCACAATAAAGTTGATTCTATGTAGAGCATACCAGGAAAAAAATCAAAACTAAGAGAAGAACTGCTAAGAAATTCAGAGACATCATTTCAGAGGGATTTCATTAATTCCCACTTGCAGGAAGTGTGGTCTGGGGTATACATATGAGTTTCCATGAGTGGTAGCTATCCTGATAATCACTAGCTCTAGTTTCAATTTAAATAGCATCACATCTTCCTTAGCATTTAATTTTCCCAAGATACATGAAGGCCTTGACAAATCATATCTAAAAAAACCTCCATCTGTTTTACTGTTGTTTTTCAGAAAATAACAAAAATCCAAAAATTACATTTAAAAACTGGCCAGTTGATCCCAGTCTTTCTAAAAAATCCAAGTTGAAGATGGATACTGATATGACATAAGTAATAAACTCTTATCAGACACAGCCTAAGAAAACAAGCATCTTTTTAAGCACATTTCCCTAACTTATTGCACTGTTTAAAAATCAGAGTTGGATGAAATCCACGAGTTCTTGGTGTTAATAATTTAATCTTTGGTTTCTAATTAATTTTTTTACTGGATCAATTAAAAAAATAAGATATGGACATTTAAAACATAGATCTATGAACCTGGTATTTGTTTCTCTCTCCAGAAAATTTGATTTATACGTGTCAGCTTAACAGTTAAGAATGCCAGAAAGTATCAGTGTGCTTTCAACAAAATTCACTATGAGTTTTGCACCCAGAGAAATGTTCTGAGGTGAAGGTACAGAAAAGGATAAGTGATAAGGTCTGCTTTTGTGGAGCATCCTGTGCTGGGGTTCCAAAATTTCCTAAAGGATCACTACAGGACTTGCAAGACTTTAGTCTACATTACTGTTTAGCAGCATGCAAACACACCAGCAAATAGATGTGCCTGGTGACTAGGAAAAAACAATTATTAGATCGGCAAAGATACCTGGAGTGAAGAGGAAATAGTACCTTTTTATCTGGTTGGGGAAGTTTGAAATATCCGACAACTGAAGCCCAAATCAACTCTGCTGCCTCATACCACATCCCTGAAATAGATCAGTGCAAATTACTGCCACAGGTGGCTTTCAATAGTTCATTTTAGACTTCCTTGAGCCAGGAGCCCTCAAAACATTATAAAATTATACTGTGACATTTTCTGCTTTGGTGATATCAAATGTTTATCAGTTTCCTTTAACTTTTGGCTGCTCACAAACACACATTTTACATTCATAGAAGTCTTCACCTCAACAACTGTGGAAGATGAAAAATCACATCAGAAGAAAAAATTAAGGCTGACTGTCTCAATGCCATCATGCTGAAAGCCAAGCCCATCATGCTGAAAACAAAGGTGGATTTTTGTTCTGAGAAAGGGAAGAGGAAATCTTGATTAATAATAAAATGTAAATTTCTAAAATGTGCTTTGCTTAGTACACAGCTCTAGGTCCCTGCTGCAAATAGTTGGGTGCACAACCATCAGGCTTATACACAAGCTAAATCTCTGGAACTTTCCAATTGTACCATTTTAAAGGTTGACCACAAATTAAAAAAAAAAAAAAAGAAAAAGGAAAACCTTGAACAATATTTATAGAAAAAAGCCTTACCAAGCTTTTGCAGAATCTGTCCTCTGATTTGTAAGCAGACTGACTGAACGAGAATCCTATCACTTTCTTTAGCATATTGCCAGGTACCTGCAGAAAGAGTGGGAAAACTCAGCAGAGAATGAAAAGTGCTGCCGTAATTTTAAGCCTCGGAGGGTAACCTCCATCCCAGTAAATTGACAGGATTGTCCCCACTGAATTCAGCTGGTTTGAACCAAGACTTATAGTCAAATAGATGACAAAGTGACAGAGCATGAGGAATTAAACTAGACAGTTGTATGGGCATGTAGTTTGAGTGACAGCTATACAGGATATAAAAGCAATCTGTAACATGAAGTATCAAAAAGTCCTTGTACGTAAAAATCACACAGAGATTACTTGTTATCACCATGTCCACAGCAGAACAAAATACCTCTAACTCTGAGTAGAACATGTTTTCTTTTCAGATATCAGAATCTCATGGATAGAAATTCAACTTTGCACAGAAATACAGTATAGTTAATTACACAGTCCTTCATTAGCAACTCTATATTGATTTCAGAAGAGAATATAAAATAAAAATTAATAACACAAATTAAAAAACATGAACATTCAACTGCAGTTCTCATCATCTGTTCAACAACATATCCTCAAGGACAAACAAGCAAATATTATAATGGAATACTATGAAAACTATCTTGAAGATAAGTATAGTTCCAAGAGAGATGACATGCAGTGTTTTGCACAACTCATTCTACAGTTAGACCTGCTCTTTTGTTTAAAGCTCTCTTGCATGAAGGCCCTTCTTGTAGGAGAAACTCAGTTTCACATGGAAACCAAAACTCAGAATAGGCTTCTTGAATTTTATAAATTTCATGGCTGTACAGAAACCTGGATGTACTGACAAAACAACTCCAAAGTCTAAGAAAATGCAGGACAGATATAAACCCCTAAAATATATTGTCTCAAAAAAAATCACTAAATAGAGATAACGGATGTCTGTCAAAATCAGTGAATTCTTATTGCTAGAACTACTACACATCCCTCCAGATCTGACACAAGCCACACAACCAGCAGTACAGTTGTTAAACCAAAAGTTAAAAATAAACCAAGTAATTTCTACAAATTCCATAATGCATTAAGGAATGGTCCCCTTTTTACATTTTTTGCACACCTATTCAGCAACAGAATAAAGATTCAGGACTCACTCTCTTTTTTCCCTTAACCCCAAAAGATACTAAATAACTGCACTGCAGGCTGCTACAGGCCTGGTATAAAATATTAGTTTGTAGGATAAGTGTGAACATGGAGGATTTTTCTGTGGGAGGAGGCAGGTGTGTCAGTTTTCTAGATCAGTCAATTGTTTAAAGTCAGTTCACATCTTAAAATTCTCCAGGCAGGAAAATTAGTAGGGAGAATTTTTTCCCACCCAAGTGAAGACATACAGGGATGAATTATTCCATTTTTTAGCAAAGAATGGTGAAGAAAAGAGAAGCATAATCTAAAGAGTTGTGCCTGAGGTCAAACTGGCTGTATTTGAGACTTGTGTTACCGTTAAAATTAGTATTAAAAATGCCACCAAAATGGCAACTATGAAACTGGAAAAGAAATATATATGTACCTGTTGCTCCATTGTTGTTGATGAGGTTGCTTAGGATATATTCAGCTTTTAAAAGTTTACCTGATAAAAAACAATACAAAAAATTGATAGAGAGTTAAAATAAAAATGTAACAAGTGGCATGAAGTGAACAAAAATATTCATCAATGAGAGCCCTCTCAGACTGTACTCTTTTTCCCAGCCCTATCACTGTGTCCACATCTGGACTAAACTTTTGCAATAAAGTACATGCTGCAGCTGCTCCCTAATGCTCAAGAATCTCTTTGAGAGGAGCTCCCTCACTTATACAACAAATACTGCAAAACATTCTGGTGAGGCAACTCATTCTAACCAGACACTTGCTTCAGAAAACCTCACCAAGAGGTGATAGGATATTTAACTTGATGAACCCCAATATTACCCACACATGGTCTTATTTCTCTCAACAGTCATAAAGGTACTTGTGCTACATTCCATAATATCTTGCCCAGCAACATGAAATTACATACATAAACAGTTTAGCTGCAGGCTCTGCTGCCTCCCCTTTCACTCTCAATCTAGCTCTAAAAACCACCTTATGCATGGAATATGTGCCAAAAAATACAGCAAAAGGGAGCAGGACGCCAACACGGGTGGGAGATTCTGCCTTTCAGCCCTCTGTTGTACAGCTCAGAGATTTTGTCATCCTGCTGGAGTCATCCATTGCAGGTTCGATGGGCTGAGGAGATGCCTTAAGGTCTAATTTGATCGGCTTCATTCATGTTGAACTTTCCTTTTTGTCTCAGTTGTTCCTCTGAATCCCAAGAAGGCTGCTCCAAGCCAGTGAAGCAGAGCAAGTGTTGGCTGAACTATCACTCCCATCAACTGCAATGTGCCAGCTCCCAGGCACCATGGCATGAGAAACCCACAAATAGAAAACTGTGCAAGGAACTCTTTTCTGCAAATAAAATATTCCTTAGTTGGGTTTTTAAAAGCAGGTTTGTCTGACTTTGTTTTCTTCTCCTGAGCTGGACAACGGGAAGAAACATTAAAAATCCTTCAGGTGTTGTCCACATTATAGGAGTGATGGAATTTCATTTTTTAAAAAAAATTAATTTACCCTCGAGGGGTTGTAATCTGCATTGTTTGCATAGTCAAGTGGTCCCACTGAACAACAACAACAAAAAAAGCAGCTGGGACAGTGAAGAGAAAATACCAGTATTCTAATTTACTTTTTAAAGGCTCTTGGTCAGAAGTATAGCAATTCAGATATCCCTGTTTGAAACCAGCAGGGAAGATTTGTTAAGGAACAAAAGCTCCAATTAGTATTTTCCAAACCCTTTCACGATTTTCTCTCCTACTTTGGCTCTGAAACCCTTTAAACCAGTCCCTTTGTGCTAGTGAGAGGAGCTGGGAGGGCTCAAGGCGGCTGGGAGCGGGCTGGGCGTTTGAAAACATGGCATGGGGCGAAGGGCGGGGGGAGCTGTAAGCATATCATCCACAGCAAGGGACAAAGTATCTTCTTCAAAGTCAAGTAGTTCCTAATTGGGCTTGAGATGGGAAAAGGGAAGGTACCTGTGTTGACGGAGAGCCGGGCCTGCCGGATGAGCACCTGAGGACTGATGGGGGTGGTGGGCTGGAGCCTGTGCAGACCCTTAGCGATCTGAAGAAGTTTGCTGGAGGCATCAAACCAATAGAGGAACCGGTCAATCAGGAAGACAATAGCAGCTGCCGTGATGCAGTCCTTGACCATGATGGAGGCTTTCAAATAAACCTGAAAGAAACACCAGCACCACGGGGTTGATCTGGAGAAACTGAGCTTGCAAAGGCTCAGTGAAATGCCTGCAGAAAATACACAGCTTTAATAACTCTCTGACAAATAAACCGTTTTAGAAGAGATGGCATACCCTGAGTTATTTGCTGTAACAGTTCCACAGAAAATGAAATGCTAAACATTACAAGAAGCAAATGCTCCCTAGCAAATAAGACTACCCCCAAAATTTCTACTTGCCTCAGAATCTTTATTAGACATTTACATTATTGAGAGAGTGATCAGACATGACTTATATAATTATGACTATTCCTGACCATATCTTCATTTTTAACATAAGAAGGCTCCAACTGTTTATTTTGTTTGAGCTGAGGACATCATTCCTCTTTTTCTGAGGGTCTTTCTAATAGTTTTGTATTATTTAGAACCACATAATTTGGTGGGCTTTTGGAACTGTGGTAAGGCTGTGTGCCTCCTCATAGCTGCATTTGTGGCCTTCTGTACTCTTTACAGCACACTATGGGAAAGCTCCAGCTGATTCCATAGTGTTGGTGTGATGTCTCAACTGCTGTGGGAATCCAAGGGAGTTTATACAGATCCAGTAGCTATTAAAGATGACCTGCAGGGTAAAAGCATTGGACTCCTGGCCTGTTTGTTTATCTGTGGTATACAAAGGAATGGAAGGCTTCAGCTCCATCTGGGACAATGGCTGTAATGAGAACTTCCAGACTTTACAGATTCTCTCTGTAACTGTTACTACAGTTCTCAAACTGTACGACTACTAACAGTTCTCAAACTGTTACTACTTCTACTAATCTGCTGGGCTGCCGAAAAGAGCCCAGCTTCCTCCTGTCCAGTCTGGCTCAAACACCTGGGAGCTGGCAATGGTCAAGTACTGCTTTGAGGTGCAGTCAATCACGACAGGAAAGAAAAAGCACCTTAAACCATACAGAGTCTCTTCATAAAAAGGATGCATTTCTCATCAGTGAGCAACTCTACAGAAACACCAGAGGTCAGAGAGACTTTGTCCAAGTATGGACTCAAACATGTAGCTTGACAGCTATCTCCTATTTTTGCCTTAGTATCAACCTCCTTCCCTTGCCTGGAAGGACCAAAGAGATATAAAAATCTATGAGCTGTATTAGACCTCATTCACGCTCCTTGGACTCCTTGCCACCCTAATTTTCTATTCTCTTCTATTTTAGCTCAGAGACCCACTGCCTGAAAGCAAGAATCATTCTTGATTCTGAGCAGTCTGTGGTGTGCAGGAGAAAAGTCCACATCAAAGCAGTTGGAGAAGAGCCCATGGTATATGGCATAAAGCACCAGTCACCAGTCTGCTACAAGCATTTCCTAACATGTCTGCAGTTCAGCAAGGCAGATCTCTACAAGTTTCCTTTTTCCCTTTTTTTTTCTCTTTCTTCCCTTCCCTGAGCCTCAGTTGGATTTTCCTAAGAGGATGGCACTTGAAAAGAATTCCTGAAGCCCAGCACGCACAACTCTACTTGTGCCGGCCAACAATGGAGGAATCCCCCTCTCCAAGCACCTGTAAACTGACACTGCGAACCAGCCATTTGAAATGCTCATCAACAGGCCATATATTTAAGCACAGAGCATCGCCTAATTTATTTTTTTTTTCCTCCCCTTCTTCCTTTAATAGATGGGAGCACAAAAGCCTGAGAGAGGGTGACCTACCAAACAAAAGGGCCTTTGAGTTCCTAGGAAAAGTAGACTTGGAGGAGGATGGAAGGAATCCAAGTGGCCCTATTATTTCCACTTGCACTAATTAGACATTTTTCTGTCAGCTATTGAGCACTGCTGAGAGGCCAAACTCACTGAATTCATTTCTAAAGTGTTTACAGAAGTTTGCATCTGTTTGTGTCTCTTCAGGAGGAAAATAAGCACTTCAATAGCATTGTGGAAAATCTAAGCGAAGCATCCTATTCTGAAGGGCTTGGCAGTCTTGCAGCTGCATAATTTAACTCTCTGCTCAATGCCAAAACCTCTTGTGTCCCTCTCCAAACCCAAATGGACACAAAACGTAGAAAAGTCAGGCGAGGGAGAGAAACCCCGGCTTTTTTTTTTTTTTTTTTTTTTTTAAGGCAGGGCTGCATGCTGTGTGGCAGACAGAAAACACGGTCCGATGTCAAATCTTTGCAATTACGTGTGTGTGTGTGTCTCCCCTCCCCATTCCGAACAGTACATCAAGAAATTAATGCCCTCTCCTTTCATGCTCTGCCAACTCGTGCGGCTGGAAAAATTCCTCAGCACCTACGGTTCACGCACTGGTGTACCCGGCATGCACCCAGACCACGCACAAAGACATGCCCCCCCAACCCCCTTCTCCACGCCTCTCCGAAATGAAAGCGGCGGAGAAGGAGGTTGGGGAGGGCGAGGGGGGGGCGGGA
>VZTY01010390.1:634-49917 GCA_013400935.1 Turnix velox | reverse complement strand
GGTGAGGGGGGGGTGGGAGGTTGAGGGTGGAGCAGCTCTTCTGTCACCGAGCCCCGACCTGGGGAAACCCTACAGACTCCCAGGATGTCACAGCCTATCCCAAGGCAAGCAAAAACTCCTCGTCACAGATGGACCCTTCATTCCACTAGCGCCCTAAACAGATTTACTCACTTCCTTTACCCGTTTAAAGCTGATCTAGATGTGTCTACAGAGAGAGAGAGAAAGAGTGAGGTACGTGCGCACTTTGTTTTCCCATCTGTGTCCACAGTGTGAAATGCATACATCTAATTGAGTTTATGACACAAAGGGAACCTTCACGGCTGGGAAGTGGAATCAGGTGGTGAGAGAATTAAATTTGCACCAGATTTCTATACACGGACCATTGGGGAAAATGCAAAACAGCCTTATTGAAGGGTTTGGTTTGGTTTCCCTCCCTCGTTTCCCCCCCCCCAGCATCCCCCAGTTAATGGCAATGAGTGAGAGGGTGTGCTGTTTGCATGGTTTCCTGCATTAGCGGGTTAGCTCCTCCTCACACCAGGGCTGAAGTTTGGGTCCCAGCTTTGGGTTCAAAGCCACAACTCCTCCTTTGCATTGACAATGGGGGACGCTCCCAAGAGAGGGGAGAAGCTCAGAACTGGGGCCATCTGGCACTGGGACTGTCAGGAAAGCGTCAAAGGGAAATTATTGGTGCATAGTAAATGAGGATGAGGGGAAGAAAATAGGGGGAAATCTTTATGTGGCAGCTGATGTAAGAGGAATTACAAGCCCAAATAAATGAAATACTGATTTAATCTACTCTCTCTGCCTTCTTTATAAAATGACGATCATGGAGGCAACTCAGAAGGGCTCAGAAAAACGCCTCTGCAAGTGGCAGGTTAGAAAGCAGAGGCAGGAACAATTTCGTTGGCAGAGTGTCCTTGCAGTTTTGCAAACACTCTGGTTTACTGCATTTTTACATACGCCTCAAATGTTTTTTGTTTTACATTCACCTCAAATGTTTTAGGTCTTTATTTCATTTGCAACTGCAGCTGAAGTTTAAAATCTTATACAAGAAAAGAAAATAAAAACAGACCCCCAAACAACAACACAAAACTAAGAGTAATCAATAAAGAATTTTTAATTCTGTGCACAAGGCAGGAGTTTCAGTGGCATGTATTTCCAGGTGCTTTATTTAGTTCTCTCTCAAGAGCTGCTCCTAGTTAGCACTTCATGGAACCCTAACAAATTGCACTGTTTTCTTTCCCCCTACGTTTGTCCCCTGTCAGATTAAACATAGAGTCACAATGTCAATGGATTTGGCTGAAGCCTTTCACTCGCTTACCCCACGCGCCGCTAGCAAAGCCTGTCTTTCCAAGAGACCAAAGCCGCTGTCACTGCACGGGACTTCTCTATCAATCTCTGCCTTTCAGCTGGCAATCAGAGCCCACTTGACAAATAACAAGGAATTAAGCCTCCCACCACCTCTGCGACGGGCAGAAGAAAGCACAACCCAGAGGTGCAGATGATGGATGTGCTCTAACACAGGACAGTCAAGTCACCCAGCAAATAGCTGCAGACTGGGGAATAAGAAGCTCCTGGATGCTTTCCTCTCTGCTCAGAGATGCAGAGAGCCCCATTTAATGGCTTGAGCTTCTGGAGCTGTTAATTAGCTCAAGTTATTCATCCTGAAAGCAATGGAGAGTTGGGTGTTTATTCAATGGGAGCAACATCAGGTCTATTATTAGCAGCATAGAACACCACGGAATGGGCCCAGTTTTTTACAGCTGACCACATCTTACTTCACCAACTGAATTGATTTCTCAGTTTTCTCCCTTTTCTGCAATTTTACTTGCTATTGATACATTTTTTTCTGCTGCTGGAATGTTCCTAGTGCTGCTCTCGTCTTCCATCCCCTCGATGAGATCCAGTGCAGAGTTCCTGGGCACCCTGAGTATCTGACTAGGCAGCAGGGTTCTAGGGGACTACAATCATCTACAGGAGTACCCATTCTTAATTATTACCAAGGATAAGCACAACAATCATTTTGTTGCAATGATTTGTCCAGCTGTATTTATAAATTATTATTTCTTTAATTTACTACTATTATATATAAAAACTACTTAGATTTTTATGAACTATTGTGGCGATTCCATATGGCACATTAAGACACTATACTGAAGAGGACATTTTAATATTTAAAAATAGCAAAATGCCAGTGACAGAACTTCCCCAGGGGACAGGCATCAAGATCAACATAAGCAGCTACATATTCAAGAGAGTCTTTCCTAAAACATCAATGTCCTCAAATGTTCTCAAAACATCAATCCATTTGAAAAACAGTTTATTTTAAGTCTTTTCCTGGGAGAGGGAGAAATACTCACAAAGCTCCATTTAAGAAGAAAAAAATCCTACCCATGAGAATTTTGCATTCCTACAGGTGCCCAGGATCTTGCCATTTTTTATAGGGTGCTCCACATAAATTCTGATGTTTGCCCACATGGGGAGCAGAAGACTGAGCACCCTGCAATATTGCACTCCTCCAGCTGAAGCTCTCCTGCCTGCACCTGATCTCTGACACTTACAAACCCTCAGGGATCATGCAGCATAAGGGGGGCTGAGGTGCCACAGATTCCCTCTTGGGCTGAATTCAGCCCACAGTCACGGTTCGTTTCACTGGGATCACCCAAGAACAACTCTTATGACACAGGTAGCAAAAGGTCAGGCTGAACGACCAAGATCCCAGGGCTACAATTTAGAGCTTTAATTCTCCTATTACCACACCAACTGTTAGAAGGAGGAGAAAACTAAATCCTCAGCCGGCTCTTTAGCTCTTTTGCAAAGGCCCCCAGCTCTTAAGTGCCATACACACACCTAAGGGGAGTTAGAGCATGTCCCTCAGAATGGTTTCCCTAATGACAATCCATCAGCATGTAATTATCCAATACCCAAAGGCAGCGGGGCCTTATTTTCTGCTTTTTTCAATATTCCCATTAACTCCCATGAAATTCTGTGCCAGCAGGGCCAGGATCTGCACCTCCCTATCCATGGCAGGGAGCACGGGGTCAGCCTGCACACATACAGCAGAACCTGCAGGAGCCCTGTTAACCCAGCACATTCGGGTCCATAGCTGAATGCTTGAACCTGGATACAGGAATTATTGATACATACGATAAAAATGAAATAAAGCCCAACATCATTACAACGGGCTCTAACACCGTAAAAAAAGTCATTAAAAAATTCATGTGTCACAGATCAGCCCTCAAGAGAACTAACTTGTGTGCATGGAGCTGTCCTCTAATGAAACTCACCACGGCGTTGTGGGATCAAAGCCTACTGTACATGGGCATGTTGCCCTCTAATGGCTAGTCACTGAGAGTAAAGCGATCTCTATCTCTTGGGATAGCAAAGATCCACAGGAAGGGTAACCCCTGGCAGCCTATGTTTGGATCTGCATCTCCAGTCCAAAACTCAGAGCACAAGTGGTATTTAGAGAGAAAAAGCAATACCTCCTTGTTTATACCTGCAAGCAAGGATGCTGATTTTAATTCCTTTTATTAAAAAACAAAAATCCCAGTGCTTCCCATTTTTTGCTGGGGATGCAGATCCCCAGCAGTACAAGCCTTAGTGCAGATTACCACCAGAAGGGCTGAGCTGGGGGCTGCAGAATAGACTCAGTTTGCCAGCAGATGGAGAATCTCTCTTTAAATATGTTAGAAAAATGTGGAAAACAGTATGCTGAGCTTGTTGAACTGGGGTGGTCTTAGGATTAGTTGGTAAATCGCTCTCAGGGAAAGGGAAAAATAATGAAAATCCCCAAACTATAAAACTCCACCTTCTATAAGACACAAAGATTTTGTAAAACCTGAAGTGATGATTCCCTTCAAGGATTATGGCAAATCTGTTGCCTTAAAATCCTTAGAGATGTTGGTATTGTGGTGAGATGGGTGGAGAAAAAAAAAAAATCAAGAAAAGTTTGCACACACTGCCAAAATCTGCCAATATCTGCCCTGATCCTTGCTCCAGCAGCAGCATGGCTCCCATTGAACTGACACTGCAGCCAGAGAGCACCAGGGAAAACCTGGATTGTTGCTACCCCCTGGTCCCCCAGTGCTGGTTTTGCCATCCCTTCCCACTGCTTCAGCCAGCAGCCAGAAGTAATGAGCATCCCGCTGCAAAGGCAAAGAAGAGCACTTTAAAAGCTGCAGGTGCAGGTGGCTTTGCCTTCTTGATGTGTCAAACTTGTGCACAGCCGCCAGCAACGGGTATCCCAGTTTTTAAAGTGCAACACTAAGGCAAACCCTTGAAGCCAAAGCTTAATCCGCTTACTCACTGTGCTAGTCTTATGGAGCCTTTCAGCTTCTACTTGCAAAGTAAAACATCCTCATGGTGAGCCCTGGTAGCTAGCTCTGCCTCCTCGAAACACCACCAGTGTGTTATGATAATGAAGTGCCTTTCATTCATGGATCTCAAAGCACTTTTTAAATGTAATGAATTACGGTTTATGAGCTTATTCTAAGTATGGCAAATTAAAATAAACAGAGATGAAAAATTTTAAAGGCTTTCTGAACAATAAAGACTTCTTTTTTTTTTCCTCCTGGGAATTAAATTATCCTTCTGTCCTTCATGCCAAAAAAAAAAAAAGAGAAGAAAAAAGTTGCTCAGACTTTTATCTTTCCTCATCACACTGTAATCACTTCTCTTCAGCCTCATTTCCCCCTCAGCTTTTTATTCAAAGAACTGAAGCAGCCTTTGCTCTGCCTTGAAATTTTATTTAAAAAAAAAAAAGGGAGGAGAGGGGATAAGGAATGGATGAAGGGGGAAAAAATCCTTTTTCCTGACTAATACTAATAATACAGGTCAAAATGTCAGTCTATCTACAATTAAATGGAAAACAAAAAAGGTTTTCCTTTTTTCCCATGGTACAATGGCACTGGAATATAAATTACTGATGAAGATGAAATAATACTTCAAAGCACATGGGGAAAGGCAGCACAATGTTTACAAAGTATTTCCAACTGCAGGATGAAACATTGAAGACAACAGTGGCCAATGGAGTTCAGGGGGTGTTGGTGAATAGTCTAAAACTAGCACACGGTAGGATTTTAGGTCCTATAGTCTATGACCCCACAATATGCTTTGTTTAACAAGGGCAGCTGCAGTTATCAACAGATGTTTCAGCAATAAATAATTGGTATCATCTCAGAAAAGACCCATCTACCTGGGGAGAGAACATAATGCTGCAAACGCTGCTCCACTATTAGAGCCACATTAATCTCCCATCTAGCCAGGTCTCTCAGGGAGTTTGCTGCAGGTGTTTATCCCGGGAGAGAGCAGACAAATGCTACAAAGCCAGAGTGCTGCACAGGGATTGTAAAGGAGGTCAACCTCCTCCATAAATTTCTGTCTAAGGCCACACACACTAAAGAGAAAAAGAAAATAAATACCCTAGAAGCAGCAGATCCCTTCATCCCCCCTCCAAGCAAATTCATGATCCCTGCCTGCACCATGGGATGCTGGGGCTAACACCTCCCAGCCCTGCAGCTGGATCTTCTGAGCTTCTCCTTGCTCAGTGCTCTTCAAAGTAATTGTCATCCTCAAACAAAACTTGCCAGCCTTAAGTTGGGCAGAGTTCTCCCTGAAGCAGGTGAAATCTCTTTGTGACCTTGGAGTTAGCAGCTGGGATTTCAGTGGGGGAGCCACACCTCCTGCCCAGAATTTTTAAGATTTTCAGGAATGACTGCCCCTTCTCATGAGGAGTGGGACTGTGTTGGCTTCAAATAAGCACTGTAAGCAAGAAAAAACACCTAAAAACCCCAACACCTACACCTCACAAACCTCATCTTTATTTTATGTCTGTCCTGCCAGAGGGATATTAATTATTAATATAAATTAATTCAAATAATATTACATTTATAATTGAAAAAGTGAGTCCACTATTTGCCACAAGTTCTGTTTCTACACATTTCCAAGAAAACCAGAAAAGCAGCCCCCATTTCTTGCTGAATTCTAGTTTTTAAGCTCAAACTCATCACCTTATAGGACAGGATCCTCAAGCACATACTGGACCCTACAAGTCCTCACCAGCCCCGTATCCTTTACTCACAGAAATTAAACTACTGTCTTGCCTTTTCTGCCTAGGTTTTGACCAGCTTTGGTTCTCAGAGGGATCCTATCATGTAATTTTCTTGCAAAAGTAAAAGCAGATTGTGAATTGTGCAAGCCCTACTAAAGTGAGTAATCCTCTTTGCCTCTAGCTGAGCTGAATTAAAGCACAGCATTTTTCCAAACTTATGGGTTTTTTTTAAAAAAAACTTCATGTAAAAATTTGGCATATAGCTTTATTATTATTTATTACTATTACTTTATAATTCTTCAGGGAGGATGTAATTCTTACCTTACTGGAAACAGAGTCAGAACTGCCCTGAGAAACCAGAGGAATGGACAAGACAAAGGACCCAAAATCAGCATGGGCTGAGGATGGAAGTGAGCAGAAACATCCAACAGACCAGAAGCCTAATGCCAATCCACAACCTTTGCTTGGTTGCAGTGGCAGCAAAAGGCAGAACTTTCCTTCCCTTGCAATGATGACATAGAGTTGTGCTGTCTCCCAAGGAGGAGAAAACCAACTCCCATGCTGCTTCATAGAAATTTTAATGAAAAAAATTTTGAAAAAATGGTTACTGCTCTTATCTGAGGACAAGGTCACATCACTGCTTTGGCCCTTTGGCCTTTGTCAACAGTCTCATCCCAACAGAAACTTGCTCACATCTGCCTGCCAAGTGGTTCCTGACCTCATGCTTGTCACTGCGCAGAAAACAAACTCCTGAAGCCACACATGATAGCAATTGCTAGCGCTCTGCATAACCTCAAGCACTGCAGCAGGACATTTTACACAACAAGTGCATGGAACTTCATACCAGCAAACTGGGGAGCCTCACACTGATCATATCTTGCAGGTTTGTTTTGTCTTCTGGGCCGAGGTCTTGTTTGTATTGCCACTTCTCCGGTACAAAGGGCCACTTCATTTCCTTTGCCTCCTCCAGAAGGATCTTCAAGTCATCAGGAAGTGAAGCTGAAAAGGTCAAAGAGCAGGTAAAGATATTGCAGCAAGTTTCAGCCGCAACACTTACAGCTGAAAAAGAGCCATAAAAACACCGACCATGCAAAAAGCATTCCTGCCACCAGACCCACCTGGAGGGAAGCTGGACAGTCACCTGTTACCCTTGGCTGATCTGCCCTCCAGGTAAATGGGAGCCATCAGCCATTAAAAAGGCTTTTAGTAGGAAGTCACATGGGCTGGGCATGAAGAGCTACTCCAGAGAGAGACAGGTGGAAACCTGTTCCCCTCTGTGAGGAGAAGGCTCCTGACAGAGCGAAGGGGAGCAACAGCAGAGTAAACCCATCCCCCTTGACTCCCCTCACTGACGATAATGTCAGAATCAGTCTGAAAAGCCACATCTAAACTGGGAGATAAATCCAGGCCATACAAAGCAATCTAATGGAACAAAAATCTAATGGGATATAATGAATAACAGCATAAGTTTTTCAGAATAAATATTTAATGGATAATTTGGTAATAAAAAAAAAGTTGTTGGTTCAAGTTACTGAAACTACTCTCAAGGAAGAAGATGTAGACTGTAGGTCACTGCTACAGCAAGACATAACACTTTAAACCATGTGTCTGGGAACCATTATGAACACATCAGTGCCCATGGATGCATGGCAGATACAAGTCAAAGCCTTGATATGAGAGCCCTTGGTTGAATCTGATGCCAGTTGATGGTCAATCATCTAAAGCTCCTTCCAACTCAGACAATTCTATGACCCTATGATCTTCTTTGAAGCCAGTTTAGCCAAAACATTTGCACTATTTGAGGAGCTGGCTGAGATTTTGCATTTTTCTTACAGTTTGCCACTGAAGTAAAAAAGAAGTTAGGAGGAGAAGATGCTCTTGGTCCAGCTATGCTCCTACCCAGGCATGGTAAGCACAGAGTCACATGGAATCCTGAGACTTCACATTTTTAACTAATTCAAGGGCTTCCAAACACTACCCAAAGCACAGCTTCCCTCCCAACTGGAAGGGGGAAGCACAGAGGACAAAAGACAGACTTTTGACTTTTAATTCTTTTTTTTTTTTCTTTAGATGAGGACAAAGTACTTCCAGGTCCCACATCTCATGCGATGCACCAGGGTTCACAAGGCAAGAAAGCCATTTAGTTCCATGCTTGTATCCTGTTCCATCACCTCCCATCTACCCACTGGCTTCAGCATGACTCAACTAAAGATACATCTGCTCTCAAGAGCACACAGCTGGAGAACCAGGCTTGGATTTGTCTCATCCTTTCAGATGCAGCCCACATTTTCATTTTCCTTGAAGAAGGGGTGAAACGGCAGCCTGGGTGTGCTGTGCTAACTAACCACTTGGCCGGGCAGACTCTCTGGCCAATAAAAGTGGATTAACAAGGATTATTGACCAGATGGGGTTAATGGTGATCATCAGCTGCAGATCTAGCCCCTTCTGGCCATTAATCCCTGGAAAAAAACCCTGCTCAGAGACCATCATTGTTTTCACAAGGCAATGCAATAAATGTAAAACTATATATATTTTTAATCAGTCCTTTACAGATGACTATAGAAAATGCACTATGTAAAAAGTCTATTTTATGCTTTTATTACAGTGCATTTACCAATATGTACTCCCTAGGAGTAAATGGAAGATAGCTATTTGAGGCCCTTTTTCTAAAAAGTCTCCTTTAAAAAGATGCCACCTTTTCCAACACCCATTTTCTCACTTGTTACTGCAGCTCTGGACATGTTTCCTGTTACACATCCCAACTTCATGCAGCACAGCCACATTTCCCTGCCCTTCTGAAGTGTCATCTGGAGAGGATCAGCCCCCTGAGCCATGGCAAGGTGGCCAAGCAGCAAAGCTGGAGGGGTGAAGAGGTCATGCTGCCATCCCCACAACTCTCACCTCAAGATCAGTGCAGAAGCAGGGATACCCATCTCATTTACATGGGATTTATCCTCCTCATTTAAAAGGGGGTAAACTCAGCTTCCTAAAATCTTTTCCCGAGGAAGAGGAGGGAGACCAAAGGCAGTCACAGCAAGCACATGTTTCCCCATAGGATGTCACAGGACTGTTATTTTGGGGAGGGAGCTAGAGATAGAAAAATAGGATGCTTACACAGAGATACTTTCTGTCTCCTTCTTTACCTTCTTCTTCTGCCTTTTCCACATGAACTCATGCTTACTTAATAATACTAAAGCAGGAAAAAATAACGGTGTCAGCAACAATGAAAATCACCAGTAGATAACATGGGCATCAGTGTTCACTCTAAACCATAAAGGTACTACTTCTGTCCTCTTGTGCCTGAACAGTCCTGCAGCTCTCAGGTAAAAATCCACCTCTCAAGACAAGAGATTTCTCTTGTAACAGGTAGCTGTTCTTGCTGAAAGCAATTTAAATTCTTTTATTAATGTAGGCTGAACTGGCACAGAAGTTGTCTAGAGCAATTTCTAGCCTAAAAAAAAGGAATCCAGACCCATCTAAGACACAGAGGTTGCCCCCCTCAACTAGTGCAAGATAAAGCTGTGCTTCTTCTTCCTTCCCCATTTATGCTTTCAGCTTTCAGTTCCTCTTGTGCCTGCACCGAGAAAGCCAGGGTGGACAAAGAATGAGATGGAGTGAAGAAACACCCTTTGCTTCTGAACTGGGAGGGATCCTGAGAAGCTGAGAGCCACAGACCTGCGAGGTTCTGCCTTCCTCAAGCAGAGAGCTCCAACAGTTATTAATGTCGCTGTCACCACCCCGCTGCTGGGTATTTTTCTTCCAGCTGATGGGAAGACAGTCCTTGGAAAAGCCCGAGCACCACTTCAGGCTCTGATCGCCTATTTCCTGAAGCAGTTTACCTGAAGGACCGTGTCTAATTCCATTATTATAACGGCACTGATTTACCTTATCTGGAACTAAACTGATTATTTCTCATACTTTGTGGTATTTAATAGGAGAAAAGGAGGGAGGAGGATGGGGGGAGAAAGAGAGGGAGGGAAGGGGAGAAGCACTACCTGATTAGGAGTTCAAGAGCCTATTCTAAGGAGCCATAATAAAACTTAAAAGAATTTGCAATGAGGAAACAAAGTACCCTTTGTTGAACACAGAGAATAGAAAAAACTTTCAGTATCCATAACATAAACCTACACACTATACTTCATCACAAACAGACTTAGGTGCTTCAGAAAAAGGCAGCTGACCTCCCAGCAAGAACAAGGATGGCCAGAAGAACATATTCTCAACGGCTCTATGCTCCGAAACAAACAAAGGATTTTAAAGATCAAATTAACATTATGGCTGAGTCATTCATGCAAAGGAAAGCTAAACAACAGTACCACTAAAGGGGAAAATGCACAGTCCTACAGATGTGTCATGTAAGGAAAACTCGCATCTAAATAGACTTACAGTGGGTTTTCTGCTAACGTCTTTGTTTTTCCCACCAGAAATTTTACCTTCACTCTATTATATTCTTCTGTACTTGTTGGAGTTATTTTTCCATGGGGTGGAAAGGAGTACATTACCTTTGTACCATGTACCAAAATGTGTAATTCAAACAAATTCAGCAATTCAAATGTGGCTTTCAATTAACAAATAAAAAAAAAAATAGCCTTCAAAAGGTCTGGATCCAGACAAAACTGAGCTAAATGTAGTATTTAGCTGATGATTGACATGAACTGGATTTCCACAATTAAAAATTATATGTTTGGTTTGTGGGGGTTCTTTTCAGTTTTTGTTTGGTTTGGAGGTGTTTTCTTATTTTTGGTTTTTGGGTTTTTTTTTAAAAACCACTCTCAATGCATCACAGCAACACCAAAATAAATGCCAGTTCCCCTTCTATTACAGCTA
Organism: Turnix velox; assembly: GCA_013400935.1. Lineage (NCBI taxonomy): Eukaryota > Metazoa > Chordata > Aves > Charadriiformes > Turnicidae > Turnix > Turnix velox. Next base: position 39,038 of record VZTY01010390.1, on the reverse strand, counting down.
AATGCTGCTTCCTTTTCTGGTCATTTATTCCAGCCATTAGCCAGCATGGATTTTCCTTTCAAGAGGGATATTGCAAGTTGATTTTTTTTTTTCCTTTGGACACCACTTATAGAGGTCACACGCATTTTACAAGATAAAGATTCAGGCAATGAGCTCTTTAATATATCAGGAGAAGCTGACAAACAGAAAAGGCCCTCCCCCAGTTTCTATGAAAGGAGAGGAAATATGTGCCCTTATTCAGAAGTTGCATCCTTTTTTTTTCTTTCTTTCTTTTTTTTTTAATAACTGAAATTTATGTGCATCAGCAAACTTTTGGGCATTGTTCTTCTCAAACTAAACTGTTCCTTACAGCCTCATGGTTACTGAAGCCTAAAATTAGAGCTGACAGCAATTCACTGCAACAAAGTGGACTTCTTTCCCTGCTTGCCTGTAGCCCACATCCCATTCATGGCCTCGATGGATTCCAGGCTTTTCTTGACACTCATCTGCCAGGAAAGGAAAAATAGGGCAGGGCTGAGGACTGGCAGCCACTGCCAGTGTCCTGCTGCCTCTCTGGGGGAGCTCACCTTGGCACCGCTGGTATTCCTGCTCATCTTCCTTGCCCACGTCAGCCCTTGCTGACAGGAGCATGTCCAGAGCTTGCTTGCAGTCCTGCAGCAGCATGGCCACAGCATTTTGATTATTCATGAAGGCTGATCCTACTTAGTTGTGAATTGGGTGTCCCCGGGTGCACAGTGATCAATTACTTAAGAGAAGACACAGATTCTAAATGAAAAGGATCCCTTCAAGGCTGAGGTACCTGGTGAACAAAGAAGGGGGAAAATGATTAACTAAAGTATCATCAATTATCTGAAAGGCTCAAGCAGGGAGAAATAATAGGGAAAATACATGAAAATACATGACAGCCTTGGAGGACTTTATTAGAGGAGTGTGTGAAATTACTGCAGGGTCTCGGTGAAAAACTGCACGAGACTAAGATCTCTGCAGTGCCAGGAAGAAAGGATGGCACTCTTCAATGGAGCCGTGAAGCCCCAAGCAAGGAAGTGACCAGTCAGGTCGTGCCAAAGCCCTTTGCACCCGGGAGGCTGAGGATGCTGCATGCTGTTAGCTGGGATTGAATGGCAGAGCCGTGTGTGCTCTGAATTTGCAGTGGACACTTTGTGTGTTCACCAGACCAAAGGGTCCACCATTTTTAACCTGGGCAGAGAGAAGCACATTGGGGTCTCACCTCCTCTCATGGCAGCCCCACTCTTGACACACACAACACACCACCCTATCAGGGTTTGCCTGATGTAGAGGAGCAAAACCAGCATTTTGAAGGAGCCCACCAGAACAAAGTCTTTTTACTGATGGTGCAACATGCAGCAGGAGCTCACCTAACACAAAACCACAGGAACTAGTCACACCACCTCTGTGACAGACAGAAAGGATTGGGGGCTTTTATCCATCTTATCAAACACACGCAAGGCTTTTTTTTACAAGGTCTCCCACAATCAAGCCAGGTACTTGGGACACTGCCAACAGCAATGCAGAAAAAGATACACGATTTGTATCCCAGGGCAGTCTCAACATCTGCCAAAATAGTAGAGCAGCTTTCAAAAATGAAGCAGGAAAGAAATATTTCAAGGCCAGGATTGATGAGACTCTGAGCAACCTGATCTAGTGCGGGATGTGCCTGCTCACTGAAGGGGTGATTGGACTAGATGACCCTAGAAGGTCTTTTGCAACTCTTCTATGATTCTACTTTGAGGGGTTTTTTTTCCATTAATTAGGTGATGGCCTCTTTTAGAAAACTAACCTCATGATTTGAAACAATATACAGAAACAGAATCTGTGAAAACATTTTTAAAATTGGGAAACAGTAAGGCTATCAGGGAGGAAGTGGAATGCAAAGGAACACATATGCAGGCACAGTTTGCTCTGCTGACAAGGAACTATTTACACTTTAGTGGCTACATTTGCAGACTTTTTTTCTTTTCCCTTTCTGTTGCAATTCTGGGATCACTGGATCCTGGAGCTGGTGTCAGACAGCTTGTGTTCTCAACGGCACCAAGCACGAGCAAGCTGCCAGACTGAGAAGCAGAGGGCGAAAGAGATGCACTCATGCGAAAGCAGAAAGGATCAGAGAGCCTGCCGTGGAAAGGCAGGTGGAGCAGGGCAATAGATGGGACTCATCAGCAAAAGAGCCTGGAGGCAGAGCTAGTCAGTGAGGCTGCAACTGACTCTGCAGACAAGTGTCAGAGAAAGAAGAAATTAAAAATGTAGCCGTAAAAGGATGACTGAGACACATAAGAGCAACTGGAGATCAGGGTGGAAATCTAAGAGATCAGCTACATGCAAAGCCATGGATAAAAACTTAGGCAAGACTAACACTGTTAAACTTTTAATAATTCCTAGCAGTGACTGCAGTGGTGTTTTGCTGGTGTCAATTCTTTCTGCACAGCCTACCTCAGCAGGGCTTCCTTCGACTCCAGAACATGGCAAGAGAAGATCCTGGCACAGTATCCAACCAGCTCCAAAAGCAGACTGCAGTCTCCATGTTCTGGAGAACACAAAAAATCCTCCAGAAACAACTGATATCACTGAATAGCCTTGTAGAATATCTCAAGCTGGAAGGGACTCCTAAGGATCACCGAGTCCAATTCCCTCTGTAGGGAGTCAGTCTGAGCTTTGCCCACATTAATATTTTTACCTTCCTTTTCTCCAATCACTTTTGTATTACAAAAGCCTTCCTCGTAGAGAATTTAGAGATGTTCTTGGAAAACAGGAGCAAATGTAGGTATTCACACCATCCAAGAATATAACTCCTAGGAAGTACAAAGTTAAAAAAGCGCCACAAATGTAGAATTTATAGCTAAGGCCTCTCATAGTACCTTCCTCCACATTCTGGTACAGGACATTAAGAAACAAAGCAGAAGGAAAAGCCAGGAGTACACATCTTTTTTAAGAGCGAGCAGAACCAACTCCAGTAAGCATAGCTATGCGCTGCTGGGATCAGGCCTGCATGGCAAAGGGATGGACCAGGCAAAGATTCCATTTAGGGGTTTTCCCTCAGGAGCAAAAGGAGATGGAAACATCTGGAAATACAGTTACAATGTGGTCCAAAATCTATTCAGGAGACACAGTAACTGTCACTGATAAAGATCATTCAATAAAAGCAAAAAGGTCACCACGTTGATGGGATCTGCTCACAGCACAAGGTCCTAGTCCACATCCTATTTCACAAAGGTCCCTTCCCCTAAGTGCCTCTGGGTCAGCAAGACAGACATCAGAACTGGTGACAAAGGCCAGAAAGCTGACTCTTGAGAAAAACTCCTTTCCACTTACTCTATTAGGTTTAGCAAAGCTGATAGAGCTGCTGGTTATCCATCAGAAAAGGAGAAGCAACCCTGCCTGCTATTACCACAGTCACACACCTATGCTAGCGTTGCTTGCCCTGTTAACTGCACTGACATGTGCTAATTGATTTATCTGATTACCCAGCCCTGTGGGAAGGAGGGTATGGCAGTCCCATGAGTACCTCCCAGGTTGGGATGAAGCATCTCTGCCATCTGGCCCTGACTCTATTCCTTTGTCTAATTGATTTCTCAAAAAAAAAAAAAATCTCATTTTTCCAAGAGGTCCTCTCAAATAACTGCTGAGCGTGTGTGTATATGTGTACCTCAGATCCACTGTGAACACTTGTCTGACCAAGTGGAAGACAATGCTTCAAGAGCACACAGAAACATGCTCGAGAAAGCCTGCCACCTCACAGCCCTGGTAAATATATGTACATAAACATGACTTACTATGTTAATATAATAAAGCAAACAAGTGATGTGGTATTTGCCTTCGCAAAAAATAATATGGCATTAAGAGCATCCAAGGGAGCTTACAGATAGGCTCTAACTTACTTGTGTTGCATTCCAGAGCCCAAAATTAGTCTTTTAAGCTGAGACCTTGGAAAGGCTGGAGGGTTGCATCCTGGAAGATGGCATTGGGTTATCACTGTTAGCAGGAGGACCCCGTGGCTTTGTGTGCCACACAGACTGCTGGTCTCACGAAGAACTGATGGGGCTTAACGGGGAAGCTTAAATTAGTGTAGAAGTACAGCACTTGGCTTCCTAGGATTGTAAAGATTTAACTCACCAGGAGACTGGCAGATCTACAACAGAGATACATGAATGTCAGCAAGTGAGAAGTTTTTCTTCAAGTCCATTTTTCCAAAGAACTGAATAAATGGCAAGGATGCTTAAGAGCACTAAGTAATGATTTACAACGAGAGTGACCACAAAGTGCTAGAACCGTACAGAAAAGTGCAATAAACTGTACATTAGAGCTCAAAAGGAAGATGGCCTTTTGAGACCCATCACTAGAGGCAATGACTCGCATCATAAAATCAGCTTAAAATGCACCAAAGAGCTTTAAACTGTAGCAGCATCCTTTACACAGATGCCACTCTGCAAGTTGTGTTTTGCGACAGCTGTAGCACTGAATGACAGCTGGGACATGAAAATAACCAAGCACACAGCTTACAGACCTGGGGCAAATGCAGGACCCAAGACTAAAGCTGAACAGCAAAAACTTCTAGAGGCCTTTAGAACCCTTTGAATGCTTATTAATCAGCTTTCTTAAAGTACTGTTACATCCTAATGGAAAGTACTTTAAGAAGTTATAAAAGTGCAACTTTTGTTGCACTGTATGTAGACAAAAATACTTAGGACACACTAACAAAAGTTGTAGATACCATTTTCAAAACACACAAAAACCCCCTATTTTGCATCATATTGGGAATTCTAAGGTTTTTTTGATGACAGCTCCTTTACTCCAGCTTTGGCTACAGAATGGTTTCAAATGGCTGATGTAATTGTTTGACACTAAAACAGGTGAACAAAAAAAATCAGTTCCATTTCTGGTTGGAGCCCAGATTAAAATAACTTCTTGCAACAAATATGATGAAAATAAAATTTACAAAGGTCTCAGAGGATGAGAGAGTATGTTTTTGTGATTGCCTTCTAATCAGAGCTAGGTTTCATAACAAGACAAAGGGAAAGAGGGAGGAATTGGGTGAGCTACAGTGAAATCATCTCTTTAACAAATGTGCCATGCTGTGACATTTCAGAGCCCCTGGGCTAGAAGACCAAAAGATCTGTCAAGAGAAAGGAATTTTAAGTTTTGCTGAGGATAGAAGGAAGTCTGAGAGTCAATATTGCTAGTTTAAGACTGTAATTAGCTTTGGAAGCTTTAAGAAAAAGGTGTGATTGCTGCATTCAAACTTAAAATACTGCAAATATAACAATCATAGATTTCTCAGGCATCATCATTTGGGGAATTTTCCACAGCATTATGGTCCTGAAACACAAATTAGAGATCACCAGACCTCTTCTCTCTGAAAATATATTACCCTAATTTTCATCTTATTCTAGGTACCCTCCAGTTCCAGGGAGACTAATGAAGAGGAAGGTAAGACCTGATGAGTTCCATGTGGAGACTACATTTATGGATTAATCCCAACAGGGAGCAAATAAACCTTATTCCCAGAGCTCTCAGTTGGGATTCAACACAATCAATTGAGGAATGGATGGTTATTTATGACTGAGGCTGCTTTGACTTTCAAAAAACATTTTAATTATTTTAAGTGCTACACTGGAACTTAGAATCTGAGCCCCGTTTTAATTTTGATGCCTTGTTCTCCTCCCTCCTAATCCCAAACCACTCCAGTCATTATGATACTGTGCAAATTATACTGATTTCCATGCATGTAACATCTGAAATAATTTGCCATGGTAAAAATCCATCATCTGGACAAACTAGGGAAAAGGAAGGAGAAAAAGGGAGGAGGATCCCTCCATGCAGAGTCAGTATAAATGAAAGACACACCCTTAAACTACACTGGGCTGAAAGCAGAAGTGCTCAGCTCTGCAACTCCTTGGTAATCTTGTAGGCACAATCTGATCCACTGCTGAATTTTCTCTCCCTAATCTTCCAATTAGTTTCAATAACCAAAGCATTTAAGAGAGTTTCCTTTTCAGCGGTTCTTTTTCAATTCAAGTTTTGACACAGCTCACGTTTCTAGCTTTTCCCCTCCTCTAAAATACAATGGGTTTTCCTGAACATTTCAGCCACACCAGCACCATGTGGCAGGACAATGTTTTTTATGTGTTCTGGAATAGGAATCTTCGTTTCCAGCTCTGTGAAATTCTTGTTTCTTTGTTTTAACCAAGTAATTAACTGCTCAACACAAAGCCAGCACACAAGCTTCCCTAAGGTCAATGAAGCCACACTAATTTCAGAGGAAGTTTTTTCAAGCTGGCACAGCCTTTTGCTAAACAAGGATGACCAGAGTGAAATCATGACACAGAGATATTTCTGCATCTATTCTGACTGCAACTCTCCTGTGGCTGATTGAGTTACAGTCTCATTTTCACTCTGTGTATTTTGTCTTTCCTTGTTTTCTGTATGGAGACTGAAGAAAATTGCAAAAGACTGTTCCAGGTAGAGCAACTGAACACTGAGGCTGGTATTTCCTCCTTCATCAGGCAACAGGTCAAGTGCACAACATACAGCACCTTCAGCTGCCCTCCCTACTGCAGATTTGTGCACAAGCCTACTGGAGTCTTTCCATCACAATTGTCAAAAATAACAGGCTCAACTTCATTTTCAGATTTGGCAGCTTCAGGACCAAAACCAAACAACAACCATAACAAAAAGGTACTTAATGTAATTTCCTTGAAGTTGTGGTGATTGAGTGAACAGACTTTCACAAAAAGCAAATTCACTTTTCTGACTATTTCAAGGCTTTTACCCTTCTTTTCAACACACAGAGACTTTGCCACACAAAAGAGAGATGATGATCTAGGAGAAAAAAAAAATTTGCTAGGGGGGTTATTTATTTAGTTAGTTTACTTCTCTGGCATAAAACTAGATGTTTTCTTTTGGTAAAGCTGGATATACCAACTGGCATTGGCTGTATTAAAATAAGAAGAACCTCAATCAAAAAGCCCCTCCTAGCAAGCTTTCTTGTTAATATGCACCAACATGAAAGGCTTTCTTTTCATCCTATACAACTACAGTGTGTGTAAATTGCAGGGGGCTCATTGGCATAAATCTTGGCTGTGACCTCTGAGGTAAACTGGATTTACATTACTTTCTGACAAGAATTAAATGAAGGCCTTGTGGATATATGAACAGCCTTCTAGTCTGCAACAGATGGGCATGAATGTGCTCCCTAGGCAAACTATCAGTGACATCTGTGTCCTCCAAATTCTGGTGGTCTCAGCCAATTAGCAGGCAAAAGGGAAAGAAGAAAAAAAAGCCAGCCTCTGCAACGCTATACCCCAGCCAGAGCCGAAGCAGAAGTGCTTCTGTTTAGAAATGGGATCAAGAACAGCCTCCAGCAGCAAGGAGGCTGTCAGCCGTCTGGGTATAATACAGAGGTAAGCATTACAGAAAAAGCTGAAGTAATTAGGTAGAACAGGTATTAATATTTATACAGAACAAATCCTAGCCCCAGATAAGCCCAGCGTAATGGGCTACAGTGATGGATTTACACTGCTTACAGCAAAGAGTGGAGTTTTGTCAGTCCTAAAAAGCAGAGGAGGGGTCAAAATGATGCCTAATGCCTGACACAGCTGAGACAGGCACTGCAAAAGCCTGGCTATTGATTCAAATTCAAACCTCCACCACATCCCACTCTCCCTCCAGCAGCACAGAGTGAGGACTGAGATTCTGTTGGTGCAAACCTGCACTTAGAAAGCACAGAATGTCTCAACCCATCAGGATCATCAGACCCAGTGCTGAGGGTGCCTCCTTGGGTGGATAGGGCCGGGTAAAACAACATATCCAACTGCCACTGCACCTGCTTGCTCCAAAGCCGAGCTGAGTGCTTTGTGGCAGATTGACTTAAGTCTCAGACTGGGAAAAGAGCTTTTCTGGTTGTGTTTGATTGGTATGAGGTTTGGGATTTCTAAGTGCAACACAAGACATGGGACATAGATTCAGTAACATTACTTCTGTTAAAAATAAAACAAGTAAATATGCAATAAGCCATTCCTTATGAAACTTATTATCCTTCTCCTGGTTTGGAATCAAGCCCTGCATCCAGGCACACATCCTTCCTTTGGCAGGAGCAAGCAGGATTTCTGACTAAGAACAGCTCCAGGACAGAGCCAGCACTGGGTGCTAAACAAAAGTACCTGTTGTTTTGCCCCTGTCATGACTTTTCAGAGGCCATTTGGGGACTTTCCCCTCATCACTGCCATCTCATGTACTTCTAGGGGATGCAAAAAAAGAGAATAATTCAGGGGCAGATCAATAAATTTTAAAGCTCTTACAAAAAAAAGACATAATGAATTTGGTACAGCACATATTTTTAGATCAAAGATGCCTTTGAAGTGACAAACCCTTAATCCATAAACTACTGAAGCACTTCCTTTCTCTCCCAAACTACTTGTTGTCAAATAAAATGGAAGTTAAGGAAATTATCTTTATCTGAAAATGGCCAAAAGAAGCCATCACCTAATGACAGTCTTGTCAAAATGACAATTGGGGAAATTGTTAGGAAGGGGAGGCCTAACAACTGGAGGAATAAGCTTGCTGTTTGCTCTAATCTGGTCAGGCAGGCCCCACACAATTCCAGTCAGCTTGCTGTGTGAAACAGCTAAGTCTTTGTCAATGCAAGCAGGGGCTGGAAAGACTTCTCTTTCATGAATATGTATCACCACCCTCCACGTCTACAGAAAAAAATCCCTTCCAAATGGCAAAATAAAATAAAAACCCCACAACTCAACCTATTCATCACCATAAAAAATAAATCCCAGACCAACAAAATCCTAGGATATGGAACTGCACAGAGAAAAAACTATTAAAGAGAGTGCATATTTTGGAAATGGAGCCAGAAGGAACCTTCTTCCCAAAGGCTTTCTTTGGTCTTTTATTTCCCAGCAGACTGGGATCAGGCTCTACAAGTCATCACTCGTAAGCGCACAAATCCAAAATGACCCATCAGAGTGTGTGATATCTACCACTGTATTTTATATCTCCCATATGTCTGGATGCACTACGTGGGCATCAAACTCCAGGCCACAAATACACAGTGCTGTGCTGTTAAGACAGAGCCTCACACGAATGGTTGCTTTCTTATGAGGAGAAAAACACCCCTACCAGGTCGAAATGCTACCAGTGGCAAAGGTTTCAAATCCAGGTACTGAATCCACCTCCTACCAAAGTAACAAATGTCCTGCAAGCCTGTAAATACACAGCATCAAAAATCAAGATGATCCTAGGTTTAATAAACTACATGCAGTGCATTAATACGGTAAGAAAGGGCTCCTTTACATGCAGTAAAACACCACTGCTTTCAGAAGTGGCTGGTGATTTCCCACTGCTCCCACTAAAATAATTTTCTGAGACATGGTCATGACCTCCTGCAAATAAAATCTTTCACAACATCTCAACTCACTTTGAATCATTGATTCCCCTGAAATTTAGGTTGTTTTTTCATATAAGTACAGCATTACAGTTTAAGCATTTAAGAGACTGGCATGAAACTGAAATAAAAGAGGCCAAATAAAGCCCATTAGAATGCAAAGACTGATGTACAAACAGAAAGTGCTTTAAAAAGATAGCACAGCAGAGAAAAGCATGTCAGAAATATTGTGTCTCTGCAGGACTGATACTGAAACTCCTGTGAGCCCAAACACAGTGTTAAAAAAAACAGAAGGACAGATGGGGAAAAAACACAGGATTGAACCAAGTCTACACCTACTACAGAAAACCTAACTGATGTGGTGGATTTTGTCTTCGTTGGAGAGCTAGGACATCAGCATTTAGTGCTGTTTGAAAAGTTCCTTTCAAATGCTCCTTGCTTTCTTTATAACTTTTCTTGTAAAACTGCAACTAGATTTAAATTTTTTAATAGAGAGCTAGGAGTGACACTCACTACAAACTTCAGTTTTTCTCCAAACAGCAAACAGAATATGAAAGTTTGACTTCTAGCAGAGGTATCAAGACACAATGCTCAATTTTGAAGTTTGCAATATTATGCAATGTTTGCTATAGACATTTCCATTTCATTAGCATATTCTACTTTACATGAAATCCAGCAATGAATGCTGTCCCTGATCTAAGGCTAATCCTCTTTAAAGAGCTACAGGCTATATTACATGTGGCCACAGCCATGGTTATGCCACGGCTGAATCACTTTGAAGCCTATTGAACAGTGTTCCCTTGTGAGACTATACATAGAGCCATAAACCAATGCTCCCTGTGCTGTGAAATCCTACTGTTTTAATCACTGAAAGTTTCTGCAAGGGGCAGACTCTCCCTGGTCCCAGGCTGCAAAAGAGGGAAGAGATACATGGCTGCCTTCAATATCAATTTACAACTGAAGCTTATATGCCTACAGTAATATAAATGCTTTCTTCCTAAACAAACATTATCAAACAGCAACTTCTCCAAAACAATAGAAGGTAAAGATGATCCGTGGGCAAATCCCCTCTCTCACAGTCCAGCAGAGCCTCTGAAATACAGGTTACAATGGCTTAATTTGGAAGAGTGACAGGCAGTATAACCTGGAGTGAGACAAAAGATGCCAAAGCGAGAATATTTATTGAAATGTGGTTTCCTCCTGTCCTCTCTTTCTCCCTCTGTTCCACCTCAGATCTCTTCCTGTGGAAAGGCTTACATTTATTCCAGGTTTATTTCAGGCTGAGACAATGGAATAGAGTTTTTACTGCCACAAAGTGGAGAATAGAATGTGGGATCTTTAACACCTTAATATCTATACAGCAGTAAATGGTAATGCAAACATAAGAAAAAGAAACATTGTATATTCTGGTCCTGTTACATATCAGATCAGCAAAAGTCAAGTTATTTTATTTCTTTAGTTCTTCAAAATAACTTTTTTTGCTCCATCACTGCTTTTGAAGAGAACTGAAAAGGTTAGTTTCATTCAGTTTGCACTGTTCACATGAAATTATCTCCATCTAAATGGCATCAAACCAGACATGATGAGCAGATTTGGTCTCTATGGTAAAACCTTGGTTCCAGTGAAGGGAATGTTTAATCTTCTTGCTACCAAAAAAGTATCTCATTCAAAATGTTGATAATCCAACATGTTTAGAATTGCTAGTGTATACCTAGGAGACAAGACCCATTGTGCCTAATGTGGTGAATGTAAAGAAGTACAGAGAAGGTGTTTTGGATGCTATTCCAAAGTCCACTGAAATAACAAAGCTTCTGCTCTCAGGCAAACTAGTATATTGACTGTAACAATCTTTACATGCCAATGGATTTGCTTTAGAGTAACAGCAAACTGACTTTTTTTTAATACAGCATGTAAGATTTTATCATTGCTATAAGCAGTAATTTTTAAAACTCCCATTACAGTGTTTAAAATACTTGAATTAGACGACTCTGATTACTGCTGGTAGCTGGCCAGTTTCAGAAAGTGCAGCCTCTTCAGGTTAGTGCTCTAGAAGAGGAAGCTGCAAAGAGCAAAGAACAAAGTGAAATGCAATAGTTATGACATAGGGAAAGGATACCTATACCATAATCAACCTGGACTGTTGCTCCAGTTCTTGAAGAACACTATTGGTCTCTTAAAGGTCACAGCTTACTGCTGGGATTATAAAGGTTGACACACCCTCACTCAGTGATTGCAATACCCTATCTCAAGCCTTCTCTTGTTCAGACCCTCAATGTGAGATCTGATGAGAAAGACAGCTTCAACTTCCTGGCATGCCCTCCATCTCATGGAACAAGTCAAAGTGTCATGCTGTACGCTGGGCTACCCACAGCAACACAGACTTAACTTATGCAAGCCTCAATAAGGTCAAGTTTCATGTAGCTTGTGAATGTGACAAAGTAAAAAACCTGGGGTATCATGAAGATATCCTAAGTTGTGTAGCAAGTTCCCAGGGTATTTTTATGGAGAAATAAAAAGGCTACATATAAATTGCATAATTCTCAGAAGCAGTTACAGAAGGGAAAACCTCACCTATATGCCAAGTATTTTCTATCAAGCAACAAATGGAGAGAGATGCACATATCAGACAGAACCATAGGGATGCATAGCTAGGAGAGCAGAACTTCAACTGGTAAATCACCACATACAAACACAGATGACCACCAAATAACTGAAAAGTTGGACTCATGGTTATTGGTAAACAAAGAGAACTCCCGTAGGCCTCACCACCAAAAACCCCACAGCTTTCCAACCATTAGTAGAAGACACAGGGGAATCCTGTGAGCACACTTAACGACCAGCAGCTGCACACAGACTATTCATCTCCATTTGTGCTTCCAAGTTGCACAATTTTTTTTTTTTTAATTTTCATCCCTACTGAATGAAATCCATTAAATTGCTCTTCTTGGAGAAACATGATGCTCCAACATGCTTAAGACTCCAGGCTTTGTTTCAATTTAAAAATAGAAAAAGATGACACAGTAGAGATGGAAATGCTTTCTCTGTATCAAAGCATTTTAACTTTCAGCAAGAACCTGCTGTATGGCACCGAACCTCCCTTACACTTCTTTTTCTGCTTCTTGCCCCATGAAAGCTGGAATTACAGGAGCTTATCTCCCACCAAGCTGCATGAACCTCCTTCTTAAGGCATAGTTATCAATACAATCCTTCCTCCTCTAGCCACAGTGTCCCTGCGTTCCTTTTCTAGCCCTGGATTTCTATCAGCCACTTATATTTCAACAGAATATGGAAGGAAATACTGAAGATTCACTAGTGGGTCTTCCCAACAGACAGATCAGTTTGTTCCACCTCCCAGTCTCCTTCTGGTCTTTATTTCCTTGCTTCCCTCTGACTGTGTGGTTTCACTTGTCTTGTCAGTCACTCCACAGGTATCTAGTCCTGAGCAGTAAAAGCAGAGCAGGAGAAATGCACAAATAAGGACAGTTGGATAGAAGAAAGGGAAAGAATTCAGACCTAGGAAGAAAAATAAAAGGTGGTGGGAGCAAAAGAGAGGGTAGGAAGACTGATCAGGAGAATGCCGAGAAGGAAGAAAAACAGACAGCAAGAGGGGCAGGAAGAGAAATAGAAGAGAAACTGAGATATCAAACAGGCAAGAAAGAAGCCAAGGGAAGAAGGGTTCAGAAGGAGGACTAAGAGCAGACCACAATGTAGAAAGAGAAAGAAAATGAGAATATGGGAGAGTGGCATAAACAAAAAAAAAAACCACAAAAAAGCAAACCCAAAACTTTCAAAACACCAAAAACCCAAAACAAACGGTGGCTCCCCATATCTGGTTACACATTGCCACCTACTGGCTCCCATCCCTGTACCCTCAGCATCACTAAGGTGCTTCGGATCCAGAAACGAGCTGTGAAGCAGAGAGAAAGAGGAGCAGAAGGGCACAGGTTAGTAGTTGACACACGTGTTAGAGGTGTAGACAGTGCGTATTACTATACCCTAGCATCGCCTTTGCATTAGTAAACATGTCCACCAGCCTGGATTTTATGTCTCTAAAGCCACAATTAGCAGGTTTTCTGCTAGCCTCACTACAGGGGATGCACTTCTTATCTCTGGAACATATGACAGGGAAACACGAGCGAATTCCTCATGTCCCCTTGTGGTGAGAGGCCAGCCCTGCAGAGAAACAGCATCTCTACATATTAGCCATAACATCAAACCTCAACACAAGTAAATTCACTGCAAGTATTTCTAAAGCAAAGGGGATAAGAGGTCTTACTGGGTCCCAGCATCTGCTTCAAACGTGTATTCACAAGAAGACACCACTGACAAGCTGTACTAGTGAGTTGGAAAGCTGGTAACCCACAAAAAGGCCCCCAGAAAACCAGAGAAATCATCCTTACACAATATTTACAACGGCAGACTCCATTTACACCTGCCTCTGTCTTGTCACACAGCTGGCAAGCCTAAGGACTACATCTGTGCTTCTGATGACTGCATATAAAGTCTGGCCTTAGGAAAGAAATATCATAATTACTGAATTTTGGCCAGACTCATCTAACTGGATGAGATTTTTATCACATTAATTTAAATAGCTGACAAACAGAAATGTCTCTTATTGTTTGCTCTAGGGAGGAAGCTTGGGAAGGAAGATTTCACTCTGAGTCATTCAGAAAGAATTAGCTGGAACACAGATATCTGTAACCACTCCTTTCACTCATTAACCCAGAATATAGCTTCCTAAATATAACCACCATGAACTTCCCAGAAAGAGAAAGGAACATAACAGCTCAGATTTTCAAGACCAGTCATGACTGAAAGCACTTTAAGAGTTTCTAGTATATTTTTCATTTTCCAAATAGGCTTATTTAGAGTTAGTCGAAACCTTATGAATCATCCATCAGAAAAACAATACACCAGCACATACACCTAAGTCTTTCAGCCTACACATTATGAATACTTAATTAGCCCAAATGTCTGGCATCGATAAAGTGTCATGATAATTACACAGAGAAGCCACACCAGGAATACATAAGCATTATATGAAGTAATAAGCATGACTCTTCCTAAACCTTCCTCCTCTCCAGGGATTGGCAAGCAAGGCATATAGGTGTCTAAAACCCAGCCATCTAGGAGGCAACTTTAAAGGAAGGCATGGTTCTGCTCTGTCTTTATTTCTGTACTCCAAACTGCTTTTGTAATGCAGAGGAGATCTGTGTGCCACTCTGGTAAGGCTCAAATTTCCATCACTGTGGCAATCTGTTTGATAGTTTCAGGGACATCAGAATGGATTCTTGCTCCGGAAAGCAAAAAGCACGTCTGGGGAAAGTCACAATCCCGGGGAAGGAAGGGGTTGCGTAGCCAACACAAACCAGGGCAGTAGAAAGAGCTATTATGTCAACACTGACATCAGCCCCTGTGGCCCACATGTCAGAGGCTCGCTCACCACGCAGCACAGTCAGCCCTACAAAGTTTTTACACATTTATGTGCAGTTTCACTTTTGAGAAAAGAAATTTCAACAAAAACCAGGAAGCTACTGTATTACAGGAATTAACATTAGTAAAACATATAATCACTTTAACAGGGAGATTATCCAAAACACCCACAAGCATAGATAGCCTGATTTTTTTTTTTTTGGAGCCGTTTGCCTGAAGCTGGCAGTATTTCAAAGTTATAAACTGACAAAAGACAGAGCCAGTAAATCCAGTTCCAGTCCTCTCTCACAGAACTATATTTAGATCATAAATTAATAAGAAAAGCACAGTTAACAAAAGGTTACATTGTCGCAGGGGAAAAAAATAAAAAAGAAAGCGTTCTTACATACCTTAATAGGCACAAGAATTGAAATAACCCCATCAGAAAAGCTTTCCTTGCAGTATGGGAAGCAGGCTGTTTCCGGAATCAAAAGGGTTGACAGAAATTAGAGTCATCACAAGATACAATAAACAGCAGGGTTGCACAACTCTGGCTTTTCCAGAAGGCAAGTGCACATCCAGCCCCGCCTGCTGCAGGAAAGGCATTCTGCAAAGGGACAAATTTGGTAGGAACCATTTTCCTTCTCTGACTTTTAATGTGATTTCTTATAAAACACAAATCAGAAAAAAAAGGGGTTAGACTAAGGGGGGGAATGCCATACTTAGCACATGTATTAGCTAGTGTACAGAAAAAAAAAAGCTATTCTACAAGAACTACAATGAAACTTATCAACCCAAGAGCAATTTACCAGTTTGTTGAATAAATAAAAGGAACACACAGCTGAAAAAATCTATTATATGAACTAACATGGTAATTTGCTGCCTGTGCCAAAGCAATCAAATTTACAATAAAAACTTGACCATGATACAACACCTTTCTTGCCACAGCACTGTATGCCACAGGTAAGGGAGGAATTTGATTATTTAGGATTCAGACAGAGATGGAATAGAGTTTTTCCTGTAGTCTCCACTTGGGAGTAATCTTGCTTGATAAGAAAAATGAAGCAACTGAATGAAGAAAGACTGGCTCATTTTTTTCCTACCAGGTATCACGGCTGCCCTGGGATTTCTAGTAAAATGGGAAGTTTTCAGCTCAGCTTAGATCAGCACCCAAGGGAAGCTTAGGGTTGTTTTTTTTTTCTCCCACCAAAGTCAGCACAATGCAGTCAAAGCAGTGTTGCTTCAAAAGCAAATAATCGAATATTCTAAAATAAATTACTTAAGAACATCATAGAATGGTTTGGATGGGAAAGGTTCTTAAAAGGACGTTAAGTATTGTAGTTCCGATCCCCCAGCAAGGGCAGGGAAGGCCAGGCTGGATGAGACACGGAGCAACTTGGTCTAGTGGGAAGTGTCCCTGCCCAGAGCAGGGGGGGTTGGAACTAGATGATCTTTAAGGTCCCTTCCAATCCCAACCATTCCATGATTATTGAAGTTTTTTTACTCCTCAAAGTGTTGACACGGGGGGGCGAAACAAAACTGAGCCTGCAAACTCTGGATCATACCCTTAATGTCGCTAGTGACTAGAGGTCTGAGTTATGTGGCCGACGAGTTTTTTAGATGCCTACATACAACCCCACATACGGCTGAAGCTCACCTTGTTTTTTTGTTGCGACGACTTTTCCGGGAAAACAACCCAAGTTCATCCACCCTCCTGGCACCAAAGCAAGCTCAGCCCCTCCCGCCCTCGGGGCCGCCTCCCCTCAGGGCCAGCCCTCGCCTCCCCGCCGCCGTTCCCCCACTTTCCCGCCGAGACACCGGACGCTGAGGAGCCGCGGAGGCCACGTCCCGCCCGCAGCACCGGCTGGAGGGGCTGCTGCCCGCTCGCCCCGCAGGTGAGGGGGAAGCCGGAGGTGGAGATACCGGCTCCTCGGGTAGAGACACTCTAGGGCAGGCGAGACGGAGCCGCCCGGGGCTGAGTTGGGTTTTTGGAAGTCGAGCTGTGGGTCTGGCGAGGGTTAAGATAGGCGTTAGAGAGCGTTAGATGGCGTTGAAGGGGAGGCAAAATGGAGAGCTGGCCCTGCGTGAGGCGCTGGCCAAGCAGGTTCTGCACCGCCCCTGCCCCAGAGATCACGGTCATTTAAAACGAGAGTTGCGTAGCAAAACGGTTATGTTTTGATTTGCAAAGGCCGAGCGGCAGAGCTCCCGGAGTAACTAAGTAGAAAGCAGAGTATGTTATTGCTCGTATATACGTTGTTTGGCCAACAGAAGCCCTGCAGTTCTCAAGTCGGGCATCCTTGCTCTTAATGCTTCTTGTCAACCCATCTCTAAAACCTGATAATGAGGATGCTAGGAGGTAAGATCCTAACTCTTTTGATTCAAACTAAGGTGTAGACAGCAGCAGTGCAGTGGGTACCTTATAGCTGCAAAAGGCAGCTGGATATAACTGTAGAAAGTTTCTTTGTCCAACTGAGTTCTCTGAATCCCATCTCCTGGCCAAAAAATGATCCGGTAAATGTAAATTCCTCCAGTATTTCTGTCAAACGATGGCATCAGTAAACCCTCACCACAGGTTGGGGTGGCTGCTGTGGTTACAGAATGAACAGATGTAGCCATTTGTAAAGTTCATAAAAGTGACTAAAGCTTTATAGTTGTATGCACTGCCTCAAAACACATTTCTTAATATTGCTGTGTTTTGTCAAGTCCTGATACGTTTCAGTAAACAACTCAGGGAGCTGCTAATGGAAGCAAGAATGTGCTTAAGCTGTCCCCACATTCAGCCCCAAGATTGAGACAGGAAACTCTCTGCAGGCCCATATGTCCATACAGTGAAATGACCTGGTTTCCCCCTTCTTACTTAAGGAATAACATGCAGTTTCTTTCTTCTACAATGAGCTCTGAGTCCTACCCAAAACTGTTTCTCTAACCACCCAGGTTTAGTACAATCATTGCTGTAGGCTACTAGTGAAGCTGCTAAACTATTAGTACCAAATAAGTATGAGATAGAAGGTGGTGCGTAAGGCGGAAGCAGTTAAGAGGTTTCATATGGAAATTAACATACTGACATACCACTATTCACAGTGCTTGGAGTTTATATACAGGAATAAAATTTAGCCTTAAAAAACACACAAGTCAGAATACTTAATCATAATTATGATTCACCTAACCATAATAAAAACCAGACTAAATTGCACACTGCTTTTCAACATCATTCACTGATGAGAACTGGTGAGAAAGCTCAAGATTCTGTAGTCTAGGAGAAGCATGACAAGTTAAATGGTTGCTCACCTCTTTCTCTGGGGAGTTATCAAGAACCCAGTCTCTGGTTTGCGCTTTAAATACTTCACCTTTTCTTTCTTTACAGTAAGTTTCAACACAGGAAAACACTGGTCCCATATCTCCTAAGGCATCTTGGATTTTACTTTGATTCACTGCAGTTGTTCAGACTTTGGAACAGGACAACTGTCTTCCTGCTGCATATGAGAAGCTTAAAAAAACCAAACAAAAAGAAAGGCAACCCAAACCAAGAAGTTATTTGTCATTTTTAGTGCCTAGCTAAGTACTTCTGCAGCAAATAGCTGGGGTTTTTCCAACAGGCAATAGGGAAATACCTAGAGTTGGAGACAGTTCCTTCCTTAAGGTCGCACTGATATTCTAGCTTTTGCAGGCCTTTTATTACAGACTATCACACCAGTCACTTTTAAACACTTCATACAAGAGGTGAGTTCTGAATAATGAGCCAAGGAGTGCCTGTAGTCAGGCTGCTTGCCTGATAAAGTAGATAAGATACCAGGAAGAAATTACTTTACTCTCAAGGTTGTAAGTCACTGGACAAGTTGCCCAGAGAAGCTGTGGATGCCCCATCCCTGGTAGTGTTCAAGACCAGGCTAGATGGGGCTTGGACCAACCCGGTTTAGTGGAAGGTGTCCCTGTCCATGGTGTCCGGGGGGTGAAACTGGGTGTGATCTTCAAGGTCTCCTTCAACCCATACCATTCTGTGATTCTATGATTGTAGTTTCTAGCCAATGGATGACACTAAAACAGCTCATGTCGGCACAGACAGGACTACCTCACACTCCATATTAAGTCTAAAAAGTGAATCTTTCGGTCACTGCTAAGTGACATAATTCTTCCAAAGATACCTACCTGCAAGACTCTGATGAAGAGCTAGTTGGCAGCAATTTACAGTGGTGGGTGTTTTGCAGTTCTTAAGTGCTTGGTGGCCATTGCAGCAGAGACTGATGGCTGAGAAGAGTTCAGCCCTGAGAAATCTGCTGGTTCTCTAGGGTCACGAATGAGTCTTTGGCAAAGGTGATGGAAGTGATGGTTGCCATGCTCTGAGTAGCCTCAACCCCCACTTCTTCATTCCTGGGGTTGCATTACGCTTCCTGCCAAACAGTTTGCTATAAACTGTCACTGTGCAAGAGTATATGAAGAGGTTTAATGCCACAATTTTAAAGGCAGTTTATTTTTGTGCTGCGGTGACTTCATGCTGTGTTTCCCCTCTCTTTGCTGTAGTCCTGAGGATTCGTTTCATCATGACCTCTTTTGAAGAAGCTGGAACTGAAGAAACAGTAACATGTCTCCACATGACCTTTTATCATCCTTACCATGAAGAAAAAATGATGTTTCGTTGCTTTAATTTCAAAAAGCGAGAACAGGTCAGGGCAGATGAAATGCCCAAGTTTGGCCGGGATTCGAACATCTGCCGTTATAACTTAATGGATACTCGTGTTTCTCGAATTCAGTTTGCATTGCAGTTTTACAGAAAAATGAACAGCTCAGAATTTTGTTTTGAGATCAAGAATTTGAGCAAGAAAACAAAACTGACTGTGAACCAGACTGAACTGGGTTACTTAAACAAAATTGACCTGCCGTGGAAGTGCATCATATGTTTTGGGGACTACCAGATTTTAGCAGAGATTGAAGAAGGGGAGTCCGTGGAGTATTTTGAGACTTGCTTACACTTGTCTGAAGTACCAATCTTGCAAGAAAGATGCCTGCCGTCACTGCAGCCTGTGACAGAGAATGGCATCTCTCCTTCCTCGTTTTCTCCCCAAGGCAAAAGCCCCATGGAGACTGATGAAAATGAGTCATGCTAGTAGGGAAAAGGATCAGATTTTGATGGTTTGAAACCCACACAACTTGTGAAATGGAAGGCTGGCATCATGACTGACTGGTCTTGATGGCTCTCACTGCTGGACATCCATCTTCTTACTTATTTTCAGCACAGATATATCGGAATGTATTTTGTTGCAACAGAAAGAGATTCCTGCCACTGACTTCACCAGGGTGTAGCTGCTCTGTGACTATCACTGTGAGAGACAAAGAGAGCTACTTGAATCCACAGCAGCAGATTCAAGGACTGTGACCACATGCCTCAAACCTTTTATTTAACAGGCATTACTGTAGAGCAAGTGGGACAGTGCTTTAGCTAAACAGGGACATAACATCTCTCCGCATTTGTTATACTTTGTGCTTTGCCTCTGATATGAAATACCTGTCGGGGTTCCGATTCCTTTTGGGGTTTCTATTCCTTGGTCGGTGTGATCGGCGGAGGAAGAATGCGAGCACGCTCAATATGAGTGATAAGCAGACTTCAACTTTATTTAGCTCAGCCGGTACATTTATAGAGTATCTTATGAATAACACACTTGTCTTAGTCCCTACTGCAGTACAGTCCCTCATTGTTCTAACTACAGTATCTTGTTAGTGTATAACTTTGTATACTACATGTTAACTTTGTATCTTCCTAATGCTGTTCTCAGCACCTTCCCGTGGGACCCAGTGCTGCTATCAGCACTTGGCCTTGCTGTACCCGGGTTCACCATCGGTCAGTATCTTTCCTCACATGCTGAATCTTTCAGTATAGCAGTAGTATGGCCAAGGCTTTTGAGCTATCCCAGGCCTCAACTACTAGCACTGGCCCTCAGCACACAGAGGACCCCAGGAATGGCCATGTCCTCTCCCCCTAAGCCAATCCCCAACAAATACCAAACACTGTTTTCAAGCCCAGGTTGTATCTTTCAAGATTTTACAACTTTGAACCACTTCATCCACGTAGCCCTTTAAAGTTCATGTTTTTATTAACTTCACAAGTGAGATTTTTCTTCTATTTTTAAAATTAAATAGGGTTTTTTTTATAAGCTACCTGCTTTTGCTTGCAAATGTAAACAAACATGCTGTGTCAGTTACCATGGTATGTAAAAATACTGATAAATTTTGTAATAAAAGCATTTGGTTGTCTAGTAAGGACATGTTGTCTTCTACAACTACAATCTGAGAGAACTTACTCTGAAAAAATTACTCCCAGGATAATCCAGCTAAGAGATTTTTCACAGGCTCTATTCCACACCTTCTAAAGGCAGCTACTGTTCCAAGATAAGAGCTGACCAAAATATTTACCTCAAGTCTTCTACCACTATCCCTCACACAAGGCTCTCCTACAATTTTATTTCCATTTAAGTATTTCTTGGGTTGTTACACTTAAGTTTTTTTGTTGCTAGAGGACTTGGCTTTTCATTATCACTTGTTTTTTGGTCAAGTGTTTTATTTGCTTGAAAAGATACTGTCAAGAATCAACAGAGCACACATTCAGAGTTACCCATCATGCCATCCCCAAAAATGAGGATGCACTCCAGCATTAATCATTACAAGAAAACCAGGATTATAATTGAGAGGAAGAATTATGCAATGCAACTCAAGATTAAAAAAACACAAGTCAAAGAAAGTTGTGGGCAAGACAGTAAGACTCAAAACATGGACTCATGTACAATTTCATTTGTTGGTTCATCTCATGCTTGCAAAAAACATCTTGCTCCCATGTTTTCTACTCTTTGAAAAAGGCACTGGCACTTTGTTAAGTTGGAGAATCTTTGGACTAGGTGGTGCAATTCCACCTGTCACACACCCAGCTCCTCAGCTCAGCAAAACAAACCTGAGCAGGTATCACCACATCACCAGACAATAGTGCAGCTGCCTGTGAGTTTCCAGAAGTCGTTGGCTGCTCAGTCTTTGTATGCTTTTGGTATGAGTCTTCCTACTCTTTAATTTGCCAATAACCACACATAAAAGCTGTCTAGAAAATGAGAGCAAGATGCATAATCTGAAAAAGCTCTTAAACATAAAAGCTTTATGCACTAAGAGAGGCTCTCATAAATTGTATGGGATTTCTTACGTTCACCAATTTGACTTGTAGGGGAGGGAGGAAGGAGCAGCATTAGTTTTGCATTCCCAGTAAATGCCCCTCTCCCCACTTCAGTGCTCTTAAATTATTACAGATGCAAGTTCTTCCTTTGTACTACTTCGGGCTTAAACAACAGGTTGCTAATACAACCAACTAAGCAACATTGTTACCCAATTTCTATTCACTGGCCCCATCACATAAGACATTAACCTACAGCACCAATAACACCAATTGCTTAAACTTTTCAGGCTGTTAACTAAAGAAAAAGTGACAACCACAGTGTCAGATTTTCAACTGCAACATATAAACAGAAGCATCTAAAACCAGCATTTACAAGAGAAACATCTGACATCTAATCTGCAGAATTTGGAGTGCTGTGTCTCAGGTTTTGTGTTACCCTGCACAAGGGGCCCTACAGATAACCACTGATCTAGACTAGAGTGTTCCTTAGGCACATCTCCAGGAACTAGGAAAAAATGCAGGACAGAAAAAAACCCCAACAAATTGGGAATTCAATGGTTTACAAATGCTAATAATTTCTACAATCATATTTAGCTGGGGTAGGAATTAATTCCAAAACACACACTAAAAATTAGTCCTCTACTAGAAGGATAGTACAACTGCATTCATTTGACCAGCAAAAGTTAAGACTGAAGAATTGTTTCAGGACAGCCACAACACAACATACTTTGTTCACCAGAAGCACTTTCACAGAATCACAGAATATCAGGGATTGGAAAAGACCTTAAAAGATCATTTAGTCCAATCCTCCTGCCAGAGCAGGAACACCTAGATCAGGTCACACAGGAACTCATCCAGGCAGGCTTTGGATGTCTCCACAGAAGAATCCACAACCTCTCTGTCAGCCTGTTCCACTTTCCACATTTGCCTCTTCCTACCCCAAGGCTGTCACTAGTCATACATTTCTAAATTAATTGTGATAAATACTACAAGCATAAAGGCAGACAACATCTTTTGTAAGCTTCTGTTTGGCTCAGCTGTCCTGATACAGTCATGGAAAACTGAAAAAAAAATAAAGCCAACAAACCAATGCTGAAACGTTAATTATATGCTTAACTAAGTAACTCAGAACGAACTGCACAAGCATGTAGTTTATCTTTGACAATGACATCATTTTAGAATAGAAACAAAGGGATAGTCAGTAGATGAACACCATAGAAAACATTTCACTGGAATTAAGAGCTTCCTATTAAAAATACTGTACTTATATAGGCACAATCAGGTAAATCAACTCCAACAGCACACTAGTTCAAACAGGGAAGCTGCTTGTATTAAACACAGTTATCTTACCTTTGAATTATGAGGGACAAGGGTACACCTGCTTGTTTCCAATAGAAGATCTCCACATTCCTCAACTCCTCCATTACCACAGCTTGTCAAAGCGTCCAAACCAACAGTTCTGAAGATGGGTGCTGTGGAATTCCTGAGTTAATAACACAGCTTATTATGAATTAAAATTTTTCTTAGTCATCTGACACAGGTAATTTTTCAGTAATGTTTTAACAATTCAACTTCACACACTGCTTTCACCTGTTACAGCAGGGCAGCCACAAAACCCACAACAGATGAAACATTGCCAAACCTAAGACTGAAAATTTTAATGATTTTTAAGTTTGTAGAGATACAAATTTTACAGTACTGTTGAACTGGTTTACATGAGCTATTTATACAAACTTTCAATTCCTCAAATTTCCACAAATATTTACTATAATTTCTCAAGTCACTGAGTGCAGCACACTGAATTCTGAAAAGCAGAATGCTACAGAATGTGCCCATCACAGTAAAATCCTTCAGCTGGACTCAGCTTCCTTTCACCCCAAAACACTTGTTCATTCCACAAGCATCAAGACCAAAAGTTCACTGTTCATTAGACCGTCTGCTAATTTATCTCCTCAAAGCACCATCAGGGCAAGTTAACCTCACCTTCACTGGTCAGGAAAAGCAGTGACCGCTACTGGGTAAAGTTACAGATTCAGCAGGTAAAAAAACCAGTGCTATTTACACATGGAGAAAGTTGTCTTCAGTTCCACAGAAATATGTTATACAAATAAAGTTACACAGTAGTAGCTTATGCCAAATAAAAAAAAAATATATATACATTTGATGCATACAAATTTTTAAAGCTCATTACAGCCATTTGCAAAGGCAATAATTACATCAAAATATTTTCAATGACATAGCTACAACTTAAGAAATGGAATGTTACCAGTAAGATTTATCTACTCATTAGTGTTGGTATTTGTACATATTCAATCCAAATATGCAGTGTTTTTGTTCAGGTTGTGAAAAGGAGCACACTGAAATGACCCTGCATTATATGTAGGTTCAGATGATCTAAAAGAGAGTTTAACACGTTTCACCAACAAATTCAATTCTTCCAATGACACAGATTTATTATGTAACGCAGAAGGTTGCTTTTACTCCACAACGGTGAAGCTACACCCCAGCCCCCTTTTCCAGGGAAAAACACAATAGCTACACAAAAGAACAGTAGAGCAGAATGGTTTTGCTTAAAAACTTTGGGGAAAGCTTGAAATCTACAAGTGTTTTGCAAGTCCTCTTCGGTGAGCTTTTTCTTGTTATAAAAGGTGTAGCTTACATTAAATATTGGGGGTGACTATGTAACACATGACACTGGATTTGCAGTACCTTGAACTTCAGTCCACATTAGCAGTATTAACCACTCAGTTTAGAGGCACAGGAAAAGACAGAGCACTTAAACATGTGTTTTTTTTTAAGTCAAACTTTTTTTTTTCCCCCCCAAGATGCAGATTTAGCAATACAGTCCTTAGATTCTTGTTCTTTCCCCACCCCTGCCCAGCAGCAAAGCAATCATGCCTCTCCCAGTTTGCTCAGAGAATGTTGCTTTTCAATAATTATTCCTGTCAAGGTGAATTGTAACTCTTCCATGGTTAAAGTATTTTAATAATCACACAGTAACAGCTTTTTGTCTTCTCTGAAGGGCAAAGAGATAAAGTCTTTGGTTCTCCCTGTTCTCTGCTAAATACTGGTTAAAATTTCCAGTTTGAAACAAGGAATTTTTATAGTTGCTCTGCTATCTAGCACACACAAAGCCAGGTATATTACACATGACAATATCTTACCTAACCTGATGATTTATCCTATGTTTATTGAGGTTAACTGTATTTATAAAGTAATAAAAAAATAAAATAAGTGAAAAGAGGACAACACAAGACTGGGAAGACATGGAAAAAATTGCAGTTTACCACATGTGATATTTGTTTTGCAGCTGGCTAAATACACCTTCTAAATAGCTAAAGACCAAGTCAAAAGCACGTAGAGGAAATAAAAAGTCTTTAAAATTATTTTTCTATATTCAAGTATTAGATAAATTATACAAGATTGTTTCTGAGATAAATGTTGAGCCAACAATTAATTTTTAAAACAAAAACAGTACAAACATCATCCAGAAAAAAAAGGCTAGTTAAAATATAGACAGGCCAGCTATGAAGCTTAAATTAGTGCAGATTTTATATTAAATCCAAATATCCAGAAATATACACAATAGAATCATCCCAGTTTTCATAGAAGTTTAGAAGGTAGATGATAAAATTGCACTTAATTCTGAATTAATTCAGATAGCAAGTCATTCCCACTCCTTGCTTATTAATTTATATGAAAAAAGGAATCATGTTATAAAAGAACAAATTGTTTCTGTACATTCTGTTTCACTTCTCAACATTTGATCACAAACAAGGGCCACGGAGTCCCACTATCTGTCTTGATGATCAGAATCTAATATCCTTACATCTGATGCAGACAATTCTAATACGGGATTTACAAATCCAGCATATTCTGAGTTGCCATTATCATCCATTTCAGCACTAACAAAGTCATTTTCCCACTCCAATCCATTAGAATCATCAGAGGCTGAAGCTGGATTACTTCCCATCTTCTTGCTATTAAACTTCAGTGCTGCCCGGAGTATGTCTTCCTCTGTTTTGGAGCGTTCTCTCATTGGAATCATTCTGTTCATGCCTGTGATTTAAGACATGTTTATAAGGAAGAGTCTTTAGGGCTGTGTTATAACATTAGAACATTCAAGAATTCTCTAGCAATCCAGGCTGGTATTATCCTGAACATCACTGTATTTTCTCATGGTGGTGTTGTTCGCATCAATCGATATAGTTTTTGCTGTCAGTTTTATCCCAAATGAACAAAACAGCCAGTAAGGTTGTTTTACAACACAGTAAAATAATTCACTGGCTGAGTTTATTTTATATACACAGCCTCTTGCCCTACATGTAAAATGCAGTGAAACATTAGGTGATTTTGCCATATTAAATGAAAAGCAAAATGTCTGGGGAAAGCTGTAATACAGGACTACTGACAACAAGACCCTCAACCAGTCAAATGAACAAGATACCAGGTTTTCTATGGTTATTCAGAAACACTTATCATTAAGTTAACACATTGAAGTGGGAAGATAATCTGAAAAAAAAAAAGCAAAGAGCACTTTTTTCCCCATTTCTTAAGCACAGTGTAGAATACAGTTCCCAGAACAGACTTTTTCCTCTACTGCTAATTGTTCTCAACATAAAATCCATCATACCTCACCATATGTGATTCTGCTCTAGTTCTCTAGTTTCAGTTTTTCTAGAATTGTATTAGCTCTTACACCCATGAGCTAAAAAAAAAAAAAAACCCAAAAAACCAAGATTTCTGGGCAAATCTGGGAACATTAAGTCTTTCAAACCAGGTTTCTGAACTAGATGTTTTAGTGCTAAACATTTAAATTGTACACAGATTGCCAAAAACCTGTCTATTAAAGCAAACAAAAAAACCTGCTATGCATTGGCTAGAAGAAGAAATCCTAGCTTACTGTAGGCATGCTTTTCAAGAGTCAAGGTCTCTAAATCATGACTTGACTTTGGAACAAAGACCAGAGCTTTTTGCCAATTAACTAAAGAGAACAGAAAAGATCCATAATAAACAACAGCAGCTATTGTGAGAGTTGGGATACTCACCTAGCATGCAAATCTAAGTTTTCTGTTAAAAAAACACTTCCAAAATACTTCGGTCAGAGACAAAACTGACCAACTTTCATCTCTTACACAGAACAAGCTATTCCTTCTGGTACTGGCTCACAAGAGGGCAGCATTTCTTTACCATTAGTTTTGTTGTGAATTTACAAATCGGTTCCACAAAATGAAGGAAAAGACATTTACCAAGGGATCAAAAAAAATTTAATAATTTCTTAGATAACCTAACAAAATAAGCAATTTAAGGAAAAAAAATAGACTTTAACCACTATACACTTGGCACAAAATTTATCATATTTAACTTTTAAATCAACTTCATTTTGAAAAAAAAAAAATAAAAACCATCACAATCAACATAGCTTAAACTGTCAGCATTTTTGACATGGAAGTTCAGAATCAAACTGAATGGCAGAATAAATACCTTCTTCATCTTCCCACTCTAAGTCTAATGAAGTGCTGTCATCGTTTCCACTCGTTGATTTTGTTTTGGTCATTAAGTCACAACTGCTCTCTGTGTTGGGAGTCAGCACTGTAGCATCAGATGAAAGTCCTATATTCAAAAAATAACTTGTAAACATACTTGAATATGAGGTTTAATATGCAAACCTAAACCTTCAAATAAAGTTTTTATTATGCTTTGTGGCCTATAAACCTCAGGAACATTTGATAAAGCACATTATCCCTGCAAAGAACATACAGTAGCTTTTTAATAGTTAGCATAGCTAAGATCTAATTGGAGCTATAGAGGAATTAAGTTGTAAACTGCATATGTATGAAGATTTGCAAAGGCAAAAAAAACCAAAACCAAACCTCAACTTTCCTCTACAAAATAACTAAACTACAGGCAGCTTCTCCCAAGAATTCTTAGCGACCACCATCTCCTGCCATCAAAACTTAAGGATATATGCTTATAGGCAGTCAAATCCTCTCTCATGATTCATTAGAAAAAAATTAATCAACAGTATGATTTCAATTATTTTTCCCCATGAGATGACCGTAGTAGCTATACACACACATTTAATACACAGTTAGGTTTTACTAGAGAAGTCTACTCCATTGACGTTACCTCCACAATGATGGCTGGAAAGCCTTAGCAAAATAAAATCCATGCACAGGACTTGTTTGGTTACAGATCCTGCTTTTAATAACTGTAGCAGAGCTGTAGCACAAATTGTGTATGCTGTGGGTAACTGAAGCGAACATTTGAAGTGTCAAGGATTACAGAGGAAAATAAATTTGTATCAGATCTCTTTAATACAAATATAGATACATCAAAAAAGCATTTATATAAAAATATAAATATGTTTATATAGAGTAAGAAATAGCATTCTGGGCTCCTCAGTCACTTAATATTTAGAGACATATATAAGAAAAAGATGACTTACTACTACTTCGAAAAGCTTCGTACTGGAATTTCGTATTCCTTACGAAAGGATCAAGATCTTCCTCTGCCACAGAGCTGCAAGAACAATGTCCATACTAATTTCAGTTTTATAAACAAATACCTTTTATAGCATCCTTAGATATGTCAATCCTTCATTTCAAAAACCTGGCAGGTTCCTACTCATGCCCTAAATCCCTCCAACCTCTCTTCTCTTCCATTCAAAAAATAGGCACTTTTGAGTTGAGTTTTCTCCTGAACTCAAAAAACATTCCACTGTAAATCTTGGGTTATTCTTTTTTCCAGGTTATTTTTTTTCCACCTGTTTTCCTTCAACAATGAAGGTGGGAGTGAAGACAAATTAGTAATATTAATAAGGGCAATCTACATACACCATTCAATTCCCCATTTGATAATTTACTCCTGGGTTAGGCATTTCAAATAGGTTTAGGAATAATAAAAGTATTTTTATAATAGCAGAGATCTTACATATGAAAACATTTTTAATATAAAACATTAGATTGTGTGCATATATATTAGTAGCTGTATGTAGATATTAATAGTGTATATATATTAGCATACATTAATAGGTTAAATTTTTTATGTATCATTCTAATAACTACAATAAAAAACAGAATGAATGAAACCTATCCTCTAATTCTGCACATTGATGGTAATCTCTTTATATACAGTAACTATTTGGTATGAGAAAATGGCAATGAATGAAAACAACTCTGATTAAGAAATTTTCTGTATGTGTGGAATTCTTTTGTGTGTGAAGGGAGATGAGGAACGGGAGTAAAACAAATCATGATTCTCAATTATAATGTATGAAATTTTACAACTTACCTCTGATATTCTCCATTATTAACAGCATGCGCTCGCTGTGTTATCCTTTGCTGTCTCCGTTGCTATTTAAAGAAGTAAATTGTTAAAAAAACAGAATGAAATCACTAGGAGTAAGTAATATACTCAAAACACTAAGTATTTGGAGTGGCATTACCCTGGTTCTTGGAGCAGTCAAAGTACAGTTCAGGAGCAGATGGACTTTCACTTCAGTACGTAAAATTTAATCTCTTTGTGAAAGTTACACTCAAGTGGTATTCTAGTTTTTGATTCCACATTTAATGAAGCTGTTGAGATTTTAATCTGCTTCAGACACCAAAAAAAGTGCGTCCATTTTTCTCAAAACATGTGAAGACCATTCATGATTGCACCTGTCTTGTCTGTTTTCTTCTTAAGTCACTGGTATTTTCAGCACACAGTTAACACTTGAATTATGTCCGATTTGCTCTGGTCTGTGTGCAAGAACAGTCAGCTAACTATTTAAAGTGAAATATTTCCTACAAGTACTTTTATCCCTGTACGAAGATGTGCTGCCACCTCCTCTGGTTGACTGTAGCAGCCCTAAGTGCTTCATTTATATTAATAGCAGCTTTGTTCATCTGCTGGGCCAAAACTACTCTTGAAGTAGAAGCAGCTTTCATGATATTACTTGCATGTTGCATTCTATATCTGCTAAGACAAGCCATAAGTTAAAGAGAAAAAATGGGTATCACCAGAAGCATGGTTCTGCTTCATTGTAAGGGTCCAATCAACACAAGTTGTCCCAAGTTTCTTTTCCCTACCTTGGAAAAAAATGAGAACATAACAACTAGACACATCAACTATAAGATTAAATCAGTTATGAAGCATAAGTTGTTTGCTGATTATGCCAAAAACCAAGATAAAGAGAAGCTGTTGTTATAGACAAGTACAACGTATCTAAGGATCTGTCCCTGCAAAAGAGAAGCAGGAGTAAATAGACCACAGTTTTTAGCAATAACTTGAACTTTATCTAAGAATTGCTCTTCACTATGCAAATAGTCTTGTGAAATAACTGCATTGGTTCAGCTAGTACTTTTCATTCCCAAGAGGATGACTTCATTCACTTGGCACACTTTTCATGTCAGGTACTAAGTAAATAGCAGAATAGGCAGATTGAAACCAGTAAGGAAATGGGAACTGTAGAAGTAAAAATATCACATATCATTGGTTATAGGTGAGAAGACTAAAGTATGCAGGGAGAAAAACACAAGTACTTGGCACCAGCATAGTTAACAAGTCTGTAAAAAAAAAATCTGACATAAACACAACTTACTTTTAAGATTGGTATACTCACATAATATCCAATTTAAATGATCTATTTATTTAGCCTGGTCACATACATATAACTAGCACAACATGTTCCAGGATATATTGAAATTCCCCACTGCTAATAATCCTGATATTTAGTAGGGCAACATCAGCAAGTCAAATGAAGTTTTAAAAGGATGCTTGTCGAGAAGACATCCGCTCACAAACATCAGAGGGATGAGTTATGTATTAAAAAATGGCTTCTATTTAGAAAGGTTAAATGCTTGATGCGTATCTAGACAAAAATACTTCTTTAGAAACCATTATAATCCTAATGGGTTTTGAAGCACAGTTGCAAAGGGGCTAAGTGGTAATAATTTCATGAAGAGGAATGAAAATCTCCATAATGCAGTCTATCTTTAGTCCTGACTAAAAAAGACAAGGAAACTAGCACTTCCTGAAAAGAACTTCTATAAAAAAACAGTTAAAACCACTTTTGCTGACTTTCTGTAGAGGAGAAGTATTTAAAAAAAAAAGGCAGACATAAAAAGGTCGAAGAATTAACCCTCCCATACCAAATGACAAGAGGATAGAAACAGAAATGTAAAACGAGACCTGTAATTAGCAGCATAAATAGTAGAGAATGCTCAGCCATCACTGCCAGTCTGGAAATAAATATTTTCTTATTCACTCTCTCTTGGGTCCACTAGGGTTAAAATTTCCTCTGTACCAACTGTAGTTTTCAGTCTTCTTCAGTCAGTCTAAATCTGAACTTCTGAAAACTTACTTGTAATTCAACACATATTGACTGGACTGTTTTCTTAAAAACGCTACAAAACAATAGCCATCCATACACATGACAGGCAAATAGACAGCAAAAAGTGAAAGCATTCTTTTTAACATACACATTTCTGACAACATGAAATTAGCATGAGTACACATACTTCAGTAGCTTATCAAAATCATAAAAATATTAAATGCACTGACAACATGTAACTCTTTGAACCACAACATGAAAGCCATCAGTAGTAAATGCTGTCAGGATACAGACCAGTGTCTCTTTTAAAAAAAGCAGGAAACAGAACCTGGCTTTTGTTTTGCTTGACCAAGCCCCAAAAGCATAGACACCAGACATCTGGAAGTAGGTACAGACATATTAAATAAAGACAAACTATTGTTAAGTCATTACTGGACTTCAAGTTCTACACATAGAAATCACAAGATGATGGAACAATTCAGGTTGGAAGGGACCTCAGAAGGTCATTATAGTCCAGCTTCCTGCTCAAACAGTAAATTCAGGTTACTTGGAAACACAAACCACATAGATAAAGAACAATTTAATGGACTACATAAAGTATATTTTACAACTCTAAATGGTGTGCTGTGTGTGCTGAATTTCAGGGATTTTTTTTTATAAGAAAGCTATCATAAATCACTTTAAACATCAGTGTCTTTTATATAAGTCTGTTAAGCTAATTATAGATTAAAATTATGCATCTCATTCAAAATCTATACTTGGTGTCACAAGGTGTTTCAAACAATTCTGATAACTGAAGCTGAAGCTGTTCCAGTCAGCTGCACTTCCAAATTGTGAATTTCTTCCTCTATGTGAATTTACAAGCCAAAGCAATTTTCTTATTAAGTTTCCTGAGATGTAAAGGATATTAGAAAAGTCTGCATACATTGGAACAGAAAGGAAGCTCTGATATATACTGGGGTCTTTTTTCCCCTCACCTCCAAGAGCTTTTTCTGCTTTGCTGCCCTGGCTGCTTCACGTTGTGCAGCATATAAAGCCTCCTCTTCTAGTCTTAACTTCTCCTCTTGTAAGGCTAACTGTATATGAACAAAATAGTAATGGTTAACAAAAGTAGAACCTATCTATCTTCCTCTTAATAAAACCATAATTTTAATAAAATAAAAGAATTGCTTAAAAAAAAAATAGACTACAGCTAAAACATTATTCTTCATCAGCCAAATCTGTTAACTTCCCTCCCACCAAATATTCCCATAAATGTAGGTAACTAAACATTACCCTGTTGAATAAATATCTTTACTAGTGAACTGCTGTAAATTCATGTGGCATTTTATTAGGAACTGCATGGAGAAAGATTTAAATCTTTCTAGTTGCATATTTCATTGGTACTTTATTAAAAAACATTTCCAATTTCTACATTGTTTTCCACATTATATACCATTAATCACTGAAGAATTGCTTCACAAAATTATAAATAATGGGGGTTCTCTTTCTCCTTAAGAGAAAAAACCTGAACACAAGAAAAGTTGAATCAAGTGTACATCCCATTTTGCTTTTCATTCAAGTAAACAAAACTAAACCCAACTAATGAACCCAATTGTTTTGTTCACGTGAATGGAACCTCCTAGTATTCATGTACTTCAAAAGAAACACTATCCACACCGTGTTAGTCATCATAACTGCTTACCTCTGACTGAAGTTTCATATCAACAACTCTCTGCTTTTCAGCAATAGAGTCATAATGTCTGTCTTTCAAGTCAGCAATTTCTTCCTCGGTCAGAGGTCTGAAAGCACAGGAGAAACACAAAAAGACTCCATCTATTATTTAGGCATGACAACCCTAAGTTGCACTTAAACGTAACTATATAGTCTTTCTTGACTGGTTCTTGAAAGCAAATTCAACATACTGTGCTTTTGGTTTGCTCCTCTGGAGAACAGAGTCCCAAAGTTCCAGCAGGATAACATTCCCTGACCTTACTCTTAAAAGGATTCTTTATATCCTAATGGAAAAGGCGTATTTTCAAAACACTGTTTACTAACAGAACTACTGAAATAGAATGGTTAATATTGTTGTGGTGTAAACCTCACTTTCCTTACTTGTTTTGGTCCCCAAGTAGCAAATTGCTCCCCATATAGCTGTTGCCTACTTCATGTTCTACTTTTATGTATCTGACAAAAAAAAGATGGCAACAGCATAATTATACTGTTTGCTATACCATGTATTAGGGATCATTGACAGAGAATAGCATTTTGGGAACTATCAAACTTAAATAATACCAACGGCTTAGAATAAGACAACCAAAGCAGACACTTGGGTACTTTCTTATGTTTCTTATAGGATAGGCCTCTAAGTTTCAGCTGCTTGTATCAATATTAGCACTAACACCTTTGTCACTTTAAATGCAGAACCTGGAAACAAACATCATAGAATGGTTTGGGTTGGAAGGGACCTTAAAGATCATCTAGTTCCAACCCCCCTGCCATGGGCAGGGACACCTCCCACTAGACCAGGTTGCTGTTGCTCAGTGCCTCATCCAGCCTGGCCTTAAACAGTTCCATCCACTCCCATCTACCAGAGGAGGTTCAACAACCCAAGAAGCCAAGGGTGAGCTCAACTCTACAGTACCAGCACTGAAGCTTCTCATGGGATGGCCCAAAAGCGTGGGCTGGGGTAAATGCAACACATTAGGGTGTCACTGTGCAGCCACCCTGGGAAACAATTATCGATGGTGCCTTCCATGTAGTAAACCATGGGGAAATAACACATGGCTTCTAATAAAGATTCTCTTTGCAAGATAACTGTTTTAACTACTTTGTATAGTTTTTACATAATGCATTATCATCTGAAATGCTTTAAGGTGGTTAAGCATTAAGATTAGGTTTACATGTTTTCTTTCCACATATCTGACAAATAAAGAGACAGAAGGGGTTTTGACAGAAATTCTGAAAAATCCCACATAATGCATTATCATCTGAAATGCTTTAAGGTGGTTAAGCATTAAGATTAGGTTTACATGTTTTCTTTCCACATATCTGACAAATAAAGAGACAGAAGGGGTTTTGACAGAAATTCTGAAAAATCCCACAGTCTCAATGAGACTAATTCTCAGAGTCCTACCTGTGACTGCTTCCTGGGCTTTCCCCCTGTCAAAAAAAAAGTAAATCTGAGTTTAAGAATTTAGTCATTCAATTAACTGTAAGGTGCGGGAAAACCTCAAAACTAAACAATTGTTTATCCCATATATTGTTTTTTACAATTGAAGGGTAAATGCCCTGGTTTAATTTAGAATATTAAAAGAATCTTGTACTCAACCTATTGGAGTAAGTAAAAAAGGTAAGCACTTCCAACTGAAATTAAATATTCTGGTGGCGTATTTCAGGAGCCAAATTATCAGGCCCTAAGTATTGAAATGCAGAGCAGGGTACCATTTTTAACGACCGCACTAGCAGGTTCCACATAGCAATGCAGATACCTACCTCATCACTTTCCACTAGGTTCTCAAACTGCAGGAAAAAAGGAATAAACAATCTTTACAATTCAAAATAAAAAGTCATTGAACACATACAGTAAATACTTCTATAAATTTAGTCTGTCTTTTAAGAACACTACTCCATCGACAACATAACTGTTATTAATACCGTTTCTGAAAACCCCTATTTTCAGGTAAAGTATTACTTTCGGAGTGAGACCTCTCTTCTTACCAATGTTGGGGATTTGGGATTTTTGGGTTTTTTTTTTTTCCTCCAAAAGTTACATTTTCCCAAAAGCAGAACAATCAAAGATACAATGTCATGTATTTAATTACAGCTTATGTGAGGGCCCTGTCAAAAATACAATCTCATTAGTTTGTTAGATTGCTGGTAATTCTATGTTTCTGAAGCATTACAATACAAGCAGCAGAGGGAATGGTATGGCTCTGATGTACAATAAAGCACCCACTCAATTTAAAAATATAAAAGATGTAAAGGGGTACAAAAGCATGTAAGCTCTACCTCACATAGCTACTGTGATGCTTATCAAAATACATCTTCAAATATATTTAACTTACAGAAAAGAGTTACTTTCTACTCAGAATTCTAGAAACAAATGAGCAACATCACCTCCCTCCCAGCTTTGCACTCAAGCAAGAAACTAAAAATCAATAAAAGTGCTTGAGTGATTAATCACACAAAGCCAAAAAAAAGACCAAATTGGGCAAGAATAAGGAAACTCATCCACCAGAAGTTCGAATACCACATAAAAACAAAGGAAATGGAAATTTTCTGTACTGTTTTCAGTACAGTCATCCTACATGTGGTTATACATTAAACATAGAGGTCAGTCCTTAAAACAAGGCTCCTTTCTGATCTCTATACTGCCTAGTTGCTATAAGCATACGATGAATAACACTTTTGAGAGGAGGACAGAACTTTCTTTTTCCCTGCTTAAGGAGCATTCTCACAACTGCAAGTTGAAAGATAAAACACATTCCCCCACCATCTGCTCCTCGTCTTTAAAGACAAAGCAGCAATTATAGTTACTAATATAATTATTATCAGTAACAGGGATAATCCAAAGAGTCTAGGACTTTCAGATGATAAGGAACACTCAGATAAAGTAAACCAGGTTACACCAAGAATCTCAGGTTACACAAATTAACCTGACAAATATCCTTGCAAAAAGGGTGATATTTGGTGGCTGAGAAAGAGCCTCCTGTAGCTCATGAACGCAACTAACCTGATCAGACTCTAGCTTTTTTTGTACAGTGAGATTAATGAATCTGAAGTCAAGAATTTAATACCTCTCAATAGCCAGATTTTAGAATGCTCTGCTGCTGAGTATCAGATCACATCAATTCTTTCCAAATGACAGAATAAAGTAGATGATGTATTAATGTTCCAAGGTGCAGTAAGAATCTTCCCACCCAATGCAGCACCAATTTTGTATGGAATAATGCAGAATATTTCAGGTTAAATAAATAGCAAAAATCATTAAAGGCATTGCTATAATTCAGCTTTTTCCACTTTTTTTTTTTGTTTGTTTTAATCACTAGAAACAAGAACTTACCTCTATAGTGAAGTGTTGTCCTGTTGAACATGTTCTAAAATACTTTGATCTGGAAAAATAAGTCTACAGTCACACCACAGAACAGTCATCAATTCATGGCAGAAGGAAAACAAACCTGATATTTTCAAAGAGCATTTGAAACATATTGATTATGTATAAACATAGAATCCTCATGTATTGAAAACATTTTACTTCTTAACCTATGTCCTGCATGGCTTTCAGTATGAAAGGAGGCAAAAGCACATAAATATCTACACAACTGGAGAAAAGAAACATTCCCAAACATGAAGAATTAAATCATCAGGATGCCAGATATGACATTTACAGACATTTAGTGTGTTCTACAGCTCTTTTTTCTCAAAAACCACTACTTCAGGCAACTTTTGAAAACACTATTGCTTGTCATGGCACTTAACTGTTTACTAACTTAGTATTTATACAGGATTTTAAACATTTAACTCCATATGTATATGTGCTTTATTCTCCTTTTATACCAGTGAGTACTAAGAATACAAGGTATCTTCCTCACACACTGTCCTGGTTTTTCACCCATTTATCTGCAAGTACACATAAAAGGTCTTCCAGACTAGCAGAACCATCAGACTTGCCTGCTAAAGCTGATATCAAATAAGAGGCTGAGAGTTTGCAGCATGTAAAATGCTTTGTACATCTGTCTAGAACAACAACACTAATACATCAGTCCAAATTAAGTGATAAACCAGCATCAGATACTGGTAAGGATATGGAACAAAACAAAGTTCTTGTACAGGCAATGTATCTGTTCCCTGTTTGTAGACAGCTTTTCCACAAACTGCCTGCTGCAGAACAAAACACAGATTATACATTTACAACATATATATGAAAGTTTATTTGGATCGTTCTACTCCTGCTCTTGTGTAACAGGCAACCATCATCCCAAATAAGTCTTCAGTCTGACTCACAGAGAACACATCATATTCCAGAAAATGCAGTGTTTTTCCAGCTTTGCACAAACACAGTGGCTGACACAGATTTTTGACAGCTGACCTGATAAACTTCTCTAAGGTGCTGCTTCTGGAAAAAAAAAAAACAAACCACCATCCCTAGAAGAGGACTAAGGAATAGGAATGCTCCTGCAGCCACCCCTGGACGTGTATTACTATCAACTGTGCAAACTGCACAAAGCTGAGCAACTTCTGGACAGCATTTCGTCAGCTCCAGCTGTCAAGACAGACAGTACACAGGCATTTAAGCTTTCTTTCTCCCTTCTTCTATCTACTCATACTGATAACAGAGACAGGGACAGCCTGCAGCCCAGCTGTACCAAGACCCTGCATGAGGCAACCTGTGCCCACCTCAGCCCTTAGGACCTGCCTCACCACACTCCACCTTATAGAATGGTTTGGGTTGAAAGGGACCTTAAAGATCATCTAGCTCCAACCTCACTACCATGGGCAGGGACACCTCCCCCCCTAGACCAGGGTGCTTCAAGCCTTGTCCAGCCTGGTCTTTAACACCTCCAGGGTGTTACCTCACAGTAAAAAACTTCTTTCTTACATTCCACCTAAATTTCCCCTCCTCCAATTTACATCCACTACTCCTAGTCCTACCACCCTGCACCCTATTAAAAAGTCCTACCCCAGCCTTTCTGTAGGCCTCCTTCAGGTATTGATAAGCTACTACGAGGTCTCCCCTGAGCCTTCTCTTCTCCAAGAAGAACCCCCCCAACTCCTTCAGCCTGCCATCATAAGTGAGGTGTTCCAGCCCTCTATCATCTTCGTGGCCCTCCTCTAGACCCACTCCAACACCTCAATATCCTTCTTATGTTGAGGGTTCCAGAACTGGACATAAGCCTCCAGCTGGAGTCTCACCAGAGCTCTGGACTGCTCCTCAGCTCCCCTGTCTCGCCTCAGCAGCCTCACAGACCGCTTTAGCATCCCACCCCAGACCCACCCGGCCCCTGTCTCACCTCAGTTGTTTTACTCCTCCCTGCCGCAGACCCCAGACTCCACAGCTCGGGTCCGCCGGACCCCGCCTCATCTATCCTGAACCCTGTCTCAGCTCTCCTCCCAACCCGCCTGATGGACAGCGATCACCCGC